>JARFIW010000900.1:3225000-3403337 GCA_036346225.1 Platerodrilus igneus
CCGCACCATGCGGTTATGAAACCGGAAAGCACTACTACACAAATTCGAGTGGTGTTTGACGCATCCGCAGTTTGTCCCAGTGGTGGTTCATTGAATGAACATTTGATGCCAGGACCTCCGCTTCAGAAAGATATTTTTGCTTTGTTGTTGGATTTTCGTTTATATCCCATTGTATTAACTGCCGATATTAAACAGATGTACAGGCAGATTTTTGTTGCTCCGAATCATCGGGCTTATCAAAAAATACTTTGGAGAGCAACGTCATCAGAGTCAATAGTCGAGTATCAATTGAATACTGTTACCTACGGAGTTACTTCATCACCGTTCTTGGCAGTGCGTGTTATTAAGGAGCTTGCGAATGCTGAAGCACCTAAATATCCAAACGCTGCCAAGGTTTTGTTGTCTGATGTTTAAGTCGATGATTTGATTACCGGGTGCAGTTCACCGGATGAAGCTAAACGTCTAGTTTCTGAATTAAATCAGATTTGTGAGGCTGGAGGTTTTACATTGAGAAAATGGAATAGTAACATTGCTAGTATCATTGATGATTTACCAGAATCTTATCGTTATCAACAAGCTGTTTCCTTCGAGGAATCTAACAATGTTACCCAAAAGGTATTAGGTTTGCGTTGGCAACCGTCGCTTGATCAATTCTTCTATGATACAAATATCATAGACAGACCATGTACTAAAAGAAATATGTTGTCCGAAGTAGCAAGGATCTTTGATCCGTTAGGGCTATTAGCGCCTTTAGTATTTTTGGCAAAGCATTTAATACAATCGTTATGGATTTTAGGATTTGAATGGGATGAAAGTCCCCCGTTGACCATAAGTTCAAAGTGGAAAATTTATTTGCAACAAATGTCGCAATTATCAGACCTTAAAATTCCTCGGTGGATTATTTCTGATGATGTTCAAGATCTACAACTGCATGCGTTCTGTGACGCTTCTGAGGCAGGGTATGCTACTGTGATTTACTTTCGTACTGTTGACATACAGGGTGATATAAAGGTTGCCTTAGTATGTGCAAAATCTAGACTTGCGCCCACAAAGCGCATATCGTTGCCAAGACTCGAATTGTGCGGTGCTGTGTTATTGTCTGATGTAGTGGCATTTGTCCAAAATACATATAAAACTCGTCTGTCGTTAGATCGTATAGTTGCTTGGTCCGATTCTACAGTCGCTCTGTGTTGGATTCGATCGTCATCTTATAACTGGAAAACTTTTATAAGTAATCGGATTTCGCATATTCAGGATCACGTTCCTCCTGCATCTTGGAACCATGTTCGGTCACATGATAACCCCGCAGACTGCGCCTGCAGAGGGATGTTAGCATCAGAGTTAGTCAATCATCAGTTATGGTGGACAGGCCCTCCATGGTTGTCACTTCCAGAAGAAAATTGGCCGGTTACCCACATGCCAAAGTTAATCGATACATCTCCAATAGATGTGGAGAAACGTACATTGGTATTAAATGTTGTTGTGACAGATAATTTGTTAGATTCATTACTAGAGATTTTCAAATCTACAAAAAATATGTAGACTTGTTTCATATGTTTACCAGTTTGTTCGTAAGTTACAATTTTCTTGACAGGCAGTTGGTGAGAATTTGGATAACGTGTCTGTGTCTCAGCAACACGCTATGGAATTATTGATTAAGAGAATTCAGCAAGAATCATTTGGTCAGGATATAGAAAATATTAAACGGGGTAAGGTAATTAGTAAACATCTTCGACCTCTTACCCCTTTTATCGACTCGCGTGGGTTGTTGAGGGTGGGCGGTCGGCTCAGAAACTCGGACTTACCATATGAAACAAAATTTCCATTGGTACTTCCTCGCACTCACAGATTAACAGAATTAATCATCTTGGACTGCCATAAAACATACTTACACCCTGGTCTTAAAGCCACACAATTTTTACTAACCCAAAATTATTGGATTTTGTCAGCAAAAAGAGTCATACGTCAGTGTTTAAAATCTTGTATTCGATGTTTTAGAGTGAAACCAATTGCTTATTGTCCTCCGATGGGTGATTTGCCGGCATCAAGGTTTACCTCTGTAAAGGCCTTCCTACACACGGGAGTTGATTTTGGAGGTCCTTTCTTTATTCTCATGAGCCGTAATCGAGGTGTAAGGTCACTAAAGGTTTACATTTGTTTATTTGTTTGCTTCAGCACAAAGGCTCTTCATTTAGAGCTGGTGTCAAGTTTGTCGGCGGATACTTTTATCGCCGCGTTACGACGCTTTATAGCCCGCCGGGGTAAATGCCTGAAACTCTATTCCGATTGCGGTACTAATTTTGTTGGAGCATCGAACGAAATCTCGCAACTGATGACTCAATCAGCGCATGCTGAAGGAATTGAATTCGTTTTCAATCCTCCCTCAGCTCCTCATTTTGGAGGGTTGTGGGAGGCTGGAATTAAGTCTGTCAAGACACATTTAAAAAGAGTGATCGGCGACCAGATATTATCATACGAGGAATTAAACACGGTTTTAATTCAGGTTGAAGCCATTTTAAATTCAAGGCCTCTGTGCTCCATGAGCTCAGATCCGAATGATTTTTCATTTTTAAGTCCGTCCCATGTTTTGAATATAGAGCCTGTTTCGGTCATACCCGATCCAGTTCACCTTGAGTTGGAAATATTAAAATTAGATCGTTGGCAACTTATTCAACGCATCCAACAATCATTTTGGAAGCGTTGGCGTAATGAATATCTGCATTCGTTGCAACAGAAGGCAAAATGGTTTACCCCTACTTCTAAGGCGAAAATTGGAACGTTAGTCTTAATTCATGACAATCAAGTCGCACCTTTACATTGGAAATTAGGGCGCATAGAAAAACTGTATGTTGGTTCAGACAACATTAGCCGCGTGGCAGGTGTGAAAACAATGCAAGATTTTCTCAAAAGACCACTTGTTAAACTATGTCCTCTTCCTTTGTAAAAATAGTTTTAGTATAAGTGTATACGTATAAGTATTTGTTGCCGTTTACTTTTAAAATAAGTTGCTTCACACTTATTTTGGTGGGCGGTATGTTTAGGCTTATTTACCCTATTTACACGTTTTACCTTAAGCTTATAGATATTAATTAATGTCGCTTATCCTTTAACCTAACAGTACTTAACCCCTTCCTATACTCCGGTTATATTCACTACCTACCTACAAGAAAAGGGACTAAATGTTGAGAAAAGACAGAACTTGCAGTGCTTCGAAAGTCGTAGCAAGCGTCACATGTACGTAATATGTTGTCGTGGTTATTTTGCAGTAATTAGTGCCGTACAATCGGTTCGCGTGCTAATTAACATTACTACAGTCCGCAATCAATTAATAGTTTCGTTACATTGATCGACCAGCGTTGAATCAAGATCGCAGTCATTAAAGGTAGGGGAATTCCATATCATTGGTTCATCCCTTTATCCCTACAATAATGTATCGTATCGTTTAATGTGCAACATCGAATCAGGTGTTTCATAAGAAAGCAGGTTTGTGAAACTTATATTAACATAGCATTGCCAAAAGCAAAGTTTATAAATGGTCTCCTGTAAAATTAAAAGCATTGCATGTACGGTTTTGCCAGGACATCAGCGACTTAATTTATATTGTTTCTAATATCGATTAGGCAACGGGTTCCGTAACAATTACTATATTGCATTAGATTAAACGGTCTTTATACTCATGATGAAAAAAAGGTATTTTTCTTTTAAATAATTATGTGGTTAAAGTGTTTTTACGGTATAGTATCGAATTTAATTGACCGTACTTCAGTTAGTCCAATACAAGTTTAAATCGTCACAATTACTTACAGAGAAACCTTAATATATTCAAATGTCGCTACAGAGATCATTAATGATAATTATTTACAATACCTATCAATATTAAACTTTTTCCTAACAGGATGACTACATTACATTTATTACTAAATTCACTTGTTTAATGTACCTACGCGCCGATAGTGTATTTGTCCAAACGCTCACTGTTTTATATCAATTTGTATAAACGTTAAGCGTATTTATTTCAACAACTTAGTTCATAATACTTGTGGATTAATATGACTGCTACCACCGCCGGGTCATACGATTTATACATCAAACTAAAATTGCTTCCAGGAGTTGATACAGCTTTCTAGAAATTATTCAATTTGCCTTCTAGCTGTCAATCAATACATTGTTCGTAATTGTTTCATTTTTTTGAATTTTAGGTTGCTCGACGTCATTGTTACAGTATTTAAAACAAATACAGATCACATTAATTTGTTTTTTTTTTAAATTTGCCGGAGAGTGTAAACGAAAACAAAAATATAAAACTGAAAACTGCACAGCAACCTTATCAGCTCACCCCAAACACCTCCCGATATCAGAGTTTTTCGGTTTTTGCCAGTAAACCGCCCTTGCTTGACGCCTGCTTGACGGTAATGCTAATTATAAAAATTTAATCAACACGTATACAAATACAGACTTTAATCAAAATAAAAAATATCTGAATTGATTATTTAACGGTATTACAAATATAATTGGTTTTGAGTATGTAATTTAATTTTCACAGCTACGGGTTGCGAATAATTTAAATGAGCACGAATATGAGAAAATTAGGCAACGGCATTTATTTCTCATAATTTCTAATATAGCGCAAGTAAGGGCTCCTTCACAAACATAATTTATGTTGGCTAAAGGTATTAAAAATATGCCACGCTGTATTTACGTATTAACGCGGGGATTATTAAATTTTGCTCATCAGGGCGCTCTCACCTGCTCTTTATTACCTGTTGAGCTAATTATTTAACACACTTATATTACAAAGCTGAGTCATAAATTATTTTTAACTCTACCTACAATATGCAATCGCTTCTAAGGTATAGAAAATTTAAACAATGTTCAAAACTAAAGAAAGGTTTTGATTAATTTGAGATCACATAATAGTCCTTACACTAATTTTCTTGAACAATGACTTTGTATGCATTAATGTTAGAGTTTAATATTGCTTATACATATAAAGTAAAAGTTTAAATTAAATTTCCATCCCTTCATTAAACTGATGAAAGAACATTTATTACAAAGGTTAACATTTTAGAACGCATGCAATACAGGAGCCAGCGAGGAACTGTATACAAATTCCTTTTTCTGAGCCCTTCGTAGGTTATAATCCCCATCTGACCCTTATCAGATTTTGGCTATCTCGATTGGTAATCTGCTTTGCTATACCGGTTTCAATATTAATTAATTATTAAATAACGTACCTAAAGGCAGTGCTGAATTCCTGCTCTAAGCGCTATGACCCAAGACATAAAAGACGCCTTTACAAAGAATAAAAAGATAAATCAGAAAAAACTTTTTACATAAAACTAAATTTTTATCATACTTACACGAAATAAAGTGGATATATAGCTAAATAATTGTAGCAAATCAAACTAAAAGCTCCTTTCTTAATAAACTACATATTTCAGCCACCTAGTCAATAATAGAATCACGGTCGATACAATTTAAAACGTTTCTTTCACATGCTGTAAACATAAATGATTTTACATTGTCATTTGATAATGTACTTCTCAGTCGATTTTTGATAAATTTTAATTTAGAGAAAGATTTTTCACACGAAACTTGGGTAACTGAAATAGTCAATAAATATTTATATGCCAATGTGAACACACTGTACGATTCACTAAATAAATTAAATTTGAAGAGTAACTGGTAACAGCAAATAGCACAATTTCTACAATTTTTACACGTTGTTAGTTCATCGCTCGTTAGATATTGTGGAAGGCTTTGTCTGCGACTGCAGTCCAATGAAACAGTCGGTAGGTAGCTAGTAGATCGGTGAGTGGTGAATGCAGTTCGACACTCTTGGGGATGTAATCCCTAATCTAATTTAAGAGCCCCAAAAAACCTCTGAGTTCCATGCGGTTCCTTGGATTCTTTGCATGTCTGAATCTTTGGTTGTATTGCACCATAAGCTGATTGCCAGACTTACCAACTACGTGTCCTAAATATTCAATAGTAGACACCCCAAAGTGGCACTTTTCTGATGACAAGTGGTGTCGGTGCTGTTGTAATGTTTCCAATACCAGCCGAAGGTGACGTGGGTGCTCTTCGGAGGTGTTAAGGAAGACAATAAAATAGTCTAGGTATACCAGGACGAACTTACGAATGTATCTGGCCAAAACCTCCTAAATCATTAATTTTAGAAAGGTTATGGGAGCCTTTTTAATCCAAACAGCATAACGATGAATTGATAGCATGCAACTTCGGGGTTGGTGAAGGCAGTCAATAGTTTTGAGTATTCTTCTAAGGGGATTTGCCAGTATCTTTGTTTTAGGTCAAGTGTAGAAAACACGATGGCGGTATTTAGGTCCTGAAGGGTCTCATGTATAATGGGTAGTTGGGAGATCTCGTCTTTGGTGACGAAGTTTAGTTTGTAGCGGTCGACGTAAAACCTGTATTTTCCATTTTATTTGCACTATCACAATGGGCGAACTGTAGCTAAATGATACCGTTCTGGAGCATTGCTTCGACTTCGGCGGTGAGTATCTCCTTTAGCTGCGCAAATTATTGCTAGGACGGCAGCTGGAACGGTGTATGTGTGGTGGTATTAATGACGTGTTAGTGCTGGATGTGGATGTAAGCTTGAAGACCTGTTAATGATATCGTTAAATTCGTTTGCCAGGTCTGTAGGTGCGGGCACCGGCTAGTTTGGAACTGGTGTTTAATCTGGTTCAGACGGATACCAACTGTAGGTGCTGGTTTCCACGGCTGATTCCAGTGTAGAGTACGGAGTTCATCGGTTTCAATGTGAACGGAACCTCTACCGTAGTACATGATTGCTTTGTGACGACTTAGCCAAAGCTGCCTAAAAATGATGTCGCCTGTTAGGCTCGGCACGAGCAGGAATGTTACTCGATCTTTGACGTGCCCAACGTTGAAGGCAATGTCGGTGTCGTCTTTGCTGTTGGCCCAACTTTTGTCAGCCATTTGAACGAGAGTGTCCTTTAGTCGGATTGTGACTATGGCGGGAAGGAATTCTGGTTTGAGTAAACAGCAGGAAGCTCGTGTCCAGGAGGGTTTTATGTGCTCTTCACAGTAGGTTTATTGTGATGCGAGGTAAGTTTAGATCTCTATGGCTGGTGTTTAATTGTGATGTCGCCAGTTTTCTACTGGCCAGATTGGATTCTAGCGTGGTCTGGCTGGTTGTTCATTTCCTTGATTGTGGGCAATGGGGCAATCGCGGTGAAAAGGTCTTTCGAGGCAAAAGTGGTATTTCGACAGGTCTGTGGTCCTTTGCTTATCATATGACGGCTTTTGGGTAGTAGTTGCTTCTCTAGCCACCTTTTGTAAGTCTTGTTCGACTTTGAATGTTTTCACCATGAAGTTCATCAGACTGCTGGTCGCGTAGGTCCTCATGTGCAGTATTGCTGTAGGTGATAGCAAGCTGATAATTAAGCGAAGGTCTGCTTCCGTGGGTAGTTTTAACCGGGCGGCCTGCTGTATTTTTCTTGCCCAGGTATTGCGATTGTATTTGTGCTAACGTCGCTGGGTTACTGTATCGTTTCAGGAGTTGGACCTAGAAAACGGTCTTATCTAGCTTTAAGGCGGCGAAGAATTGTCACTAGGTTGTTGCTTCCCCACGAAGTTGCTTCTCTAGTTGTGACAAGTTTAGCGTGGACATAGATGTGAGGAAGGCCACTGGATTCTACATTGGTTCCCCTTAGAACGTAGGCAACTTGAGTTTCTTGTAGTGGACGAGATTCCGCAAGTCCACTGTGGTCATGGTGATTGTTTTGATTGATTTGTGAGCGCCATTTGGTTTTGACTTCAGTGCAGAAACTGCAACATTTAGAGAAGATTATTAGACTAGTTCAATGAAGGATGATTGCCTCTTTCTCGTCGGCACGGCGTGTTTTGTCCTGAACAATCCTTGTTCATGAAATTGTTTCACAGGCCCCACGTTCTAGGCGCCAATTGGTACCAGGGCAGATAGTGGCATTTTGCAGAACACATTACTACAACATATAACTCAATATATACACAAAACAGAGTATATATTTATAATACTGACAACTAATACACGACACTATAACTAATTATTTACAAGATTAACACGTGGGGCAATTTTCCTCTTTCAAAAATATTGCAATTTCTGTTCCTTATTCTAGTGGCGGATAATGACCTGAACACGAGTTGAGGCTCAGAATGCATCTATTTAGAAATCTTACATTTATATCAATCTTTATGTTAACTAGGAAGTACCATCTCTTAGTAGTCCTTGAGTTTCATTGGTAGCGGACAGTAAGCATAAAAACAGAAAAGCTTTTAAAAATGTTTCGATACCTTTTTTGGCATAACTACTATGAATTATAAGCATATTAAGTTTTATAAATCAAATGTATTCCAGTCTTTAAGATTTGCCAATTTATCAATTACTTTTTCATAAAAGCCTTTTTTTACATGATTCATTTAATAATTCTTTTTCGACGGACATCAAACTTAACCCACTAAACCGCTCTTGACTTGTTTTTCTTAAGTATGACTTTGTACGTTTTAGACACGGACAATTTCTTTCAACTGATACATTTGTTGCGGGAATTGTTAAAACTAACTGTAATACCTTATGAATCTGGCAAAATGCTCAACTCCATAAAAAACACAAGGTTCATTAATAAGTCTATTCTTGTGAACAATGTACATTGGGTAAGTCTCAAATAGCGATTGCAAAATTTTTTAGCAAATTCAGTGGTAAAGGTTTCATATTTGGAGTGATCAAATAAAACAAGATATTCAAAGCTATCAAGACTGGAAACTGTATATGAAGTTGCAAACTAACGCAGTTTAAAATTTTGTAATAAACAATTTTGTATTTTTTAAATATCTCTTGCTCAGATGCCATTTCGCATTGAATACGTCACTCTGATAAATTTTTGGAACGACGAAAATATTCCAAAAATTTGTCCTCATTTTTTAATTCATTAATAAGAACATTGGCAGTATTTATTTGTTGCAAACAGTATCTCACACTTAAAACTTTTGTCTGCAAAATATGAAAAAGAAGATGAGCAATATTAAAAATTTCGCGGTAGATAAAAGTTAAATTAGCAAAATTAAAATTACGAAGGTGCTTAAGGAATCCTCTAGCTGCACGAATAGATTGGGTTCCTGAGGCCGAATTTACTGTTGTTTCGACAACTTTTATAAGTTGTCCTATTCACTTGCGACAATGTTTAAAATTTTTGATCTTGAATACCACCTTGTCTCCGCTGTTCGTGAAATACGTTTACTAATAATCTGATCTAATATTACTGATCTCTTAGGTGAATGATGGAAAAAACTTGGTATACCTGATACAGTAGAGAAAAAGATTTTACTTTGTGAAATATTTCGTGTTCCTTATTGCAAAACGAGGTTTAACCGGTGAACAAAGCATAGGGAGAAATTAACTTAATTTTGTTTTAAGTCTGTGTAATTCGCCTGCTATAACGCTGGCACCATCGTAACATTGGTCAACTAACTATTCTTTATAAGCAAATGTGTTTAAAACACACTGAACCACTTCAAAAAGAGCACTGGCGGTTCGGCCGTTACTAACGTCAAAAAATCTCATAAACCTTTCTTTTAAGTTAAATCTTAAGTAAGAAACGTAGCAGTGATCGAGTACTGAGGGTTTTCTCTTTTGTCGGTGGTATCGTCATATGCTAAAGCACAGAAAAGGTTATCTGCTATTTCTTGCGAAATGTTTGTGCGATATTAATTCATTTTAAATTGTTTTTGTCTGGCTGGTTAAGATTTGCTTTATTTTTGATAGATGCTCTGATAATTCTGCGTTTTCTTTAATCCAATGCTCAAAAACTTCTTTAAAATTTCCGCAGTTTTGCGATTATGAATATTTGTCATGACCACGAAGGGTTAATTCTTGTTTACCTAAAGGTAGAGTAGTATCAATTAAATAAATTAACAACAACCTATTTTCTGGACATTTTCAGTATACATGATTTTATTTAAACTAACATGTTCCCGAAGTGCTGCTAGAATTGTTGCTTGAATTTGCTGTAAACGTTTGAAATCAGTAAAGGTTTCTATGTGATATTTGGAACAGTCATGCATTTTTGCACCGTACAAACTGTTTTCTAAATCAGAAATACTTATACCACAAGTCCAGCCATTTTGGCGTTTGATAATAAAACACACGGCCAGAAATACGGTATAAACTCTGTTTATACGTACTTCCGCAAATCCATTTGTAGGTTTCGTACCGTGATAACTGAAAAGTAATGCTAAAACTTCGACCTTACCGATAATCAGTACTAACAACATTTAGTAGAGGCCTGGTTGTCATGCGCATAACTAAAATTTGGCACTTTTCTAACTCCTCGTCAGTTACATAATCACTATAGTAATATGTATTAAAAATTAAATCTCATGCCTATTTTTATAGAAATAGAATGCTACATTGTACTATGGAATGTAATACAAAAAGCGTCAACCGAATTCATATTAGAAATAGAAGAAGGGACAATTACTTTGTAACACAGACAAAGATAAAGAACAATGAACTGCTACCAAGCAGACTTATTTATAATTACCTACAGATAAAGATAGTGCATGATTATCAAGAAATAGAATAAAAGCAATTTTAGTTTCCCAAAGAATGTGTTACGTTCAATTTGACCTTCCTAAATATTTTCATTCAATTTACGTTCTCAAATATACCGACACTTCTGCTTAGATATTTAGTATAACTACCTGTTAAAGGAGATGCCGCTAATCACACATAACAATCTAATAACTCGAGTTGTTCCTATAAAACTCATTCTAATACAAGTGAAATAAGTGCTTGTTCAACGCCCAGTAGAATATTATTACTGTATTTAGTTTAAGTCAAAGTACCTCAATCTATCTTTATTGTTTGATATAGCACAGTAAATGTATTCGGTTATCAACAATCTTTGCTTTCTGAAAAGATATGTTGGCTTTATTTAAAAGTAGTAATATAAGTTTGAATTAAATAGTTTTTCTAATGGCGTGATTAACCAAGCGATTGGATTCGAATTTGCCGGTTTTCTTTATCTATATATGTATTAAAAGGACTATATAAGGGTTCGTTTGACATGTAGTATCTTAATATTTTAATCGATTATCATATTGTTTCCTAAACTGGGTTTACTTTGATCCTGCTTTTCGTTGTAGCATGTACTTTTTGCGTGGCTAATACTATTACTTCAAGAGCGATGCCCGTCTTCCACAAGAAGTTTATACCCTCGATGCATTTGTAAGTTTCTATGTGGTAATTCATACTAGAAAAATCTCTTTTAAGCTTTTTCGCGTAAGCTCGTTGTTGCAGTTATGGTCGCTACCTTATGGATGCTGACTACCGTGGTGACTATCTATCAGAGAAAGAAACAGAAAGAGAGAGAGAGAGATCACAATGTTTTGTTGGTACACTTCCACTGATGTAGGTGCAAGATAAGTAAGCGACACGCGGAGATATGTTATCTTACTTTTTTCTCTTTATGTCGTGATGCGCAAACTCATGCAATAAGAAGAAAGGCGAATTACTTTACTCTCAAGGGCGGAGCGAGATAAATTACTATTAAAATCGCCCTAAATGTTCTGTGTGGAACTGAAAATGTTTGATTAAAAGATACCATATGCATTACTATTTATTAGCAGATTCGAAGCAAAGTTTGTTGCTAACCTACAACATTTAAGGCTGGAAATACACATAAGGTATTTAATACAGCACAGGTAGGAATTTTACAGGTACTTCACTGCATTACGCGCACTGCCTGCTCACCTCGTCCGTTCGATAGAATAACCCAAGATGATCTGCCAATCATGGTGCTCGTTTCACATCAACTGATTAAAACCACTTTTCTAAATCGTACGTTCTCATTGGCCGAAGCAACGACGCACATTACTTCGAACGTGAGAAAACGTATAATTTAATACTCCATTCACACCAAATATATAATAAACATAATAAACTAATTTTAATAACCTTGAAAATGCATGAAAATTTAAAACCGCAATGTTATACGTCATAAGCTACTTATACCTATTAACTAAATTACGATGGAAAATATACTACCAATTTAGGATTGGGAATCTCAATTGTTTAATTATTGAAATAAAGCTGTCACGTCAAAAAAGCGTACCAAGGATTAACTGTATCCGTCAGTTGCTGTTATCGTTATTACATTACTAAGATCCGAGGGTCTCGAAGAAGTAGCCTCAGTAGCCTGGTATAAAATGCTCAACGATGTATAGACGAATCGAGTTCACCGATCAAGTCTTTATGCAGCTTGGTGACTAAAACTGGTATAAGTATGGCACATTTTTAACGCCTCAGATGAATTTGTATGGGCAGAGATCGTCTATAAATTTGGAAATGTATTTTGAATTTCAAACGTTCTTTGTATAGTATTGATGAATAATCAAGTTATGATATATTTGGCTAAAATTGAAATTGTTTAAGTGAAACTTGTACAAGTTACAACGGAATATTTTTGATCGGAAAAAATCTATAAAATTTACGGTGACGTGGCGCTTCACTTGCCTCATATTACCAGCCACCACTGCTTTATTCGTAAATACGTAATAAAATTTTTGTCGCGTGATAACAATCTTGCCTCAAGGTAAAATATTAATGCTATGAATGTTCTGGACCCATGTCCCTTAAAAAGTACAGAAAAGGTCTTGATTTTAACGACCTTGTTGTTACGGTATTCCGCGCAGACACAAAAAAAAACAGTAAAAGTCAGTAAAGAAATCGCCTACACCGAATACCGCAACAAAACCAGGGACAAAATTACAAAAGTCAAAAACACATTTACGTAATCGTTCATTACAATGTGATGTACACAAAAAGTAAATTTGCATATTACATAACAGAAACATATAAACTGGTAAGCAGATATAAAATCTTATAATTTAGATACTTACTTAAGTCTTTAAACCCTACATGTACACAAAGGAAAATTAAACATAAACTTTACAGTAATTCTACTTACAAGAAAAGAAGCATACATAATTTATACATGCTGCTTTGTGAAGTGCACCTCCTTAAAATTTAGGAAATAGCGTAACATTAAATATTTAACGCTAACATTAATTTACACAGAAAAGTAAACAGTAGAAAGTGCTCTAACGCAAGCTTTAGGGATAAGGTACATAATTGTTCGTGTTGTAGCGTGCATTTGGTAACGTTTAGTCTGCCATTTTAGTGCGGAATCAACTCAAAAAAGGAAGTGTCTATTTTCCAAGACAGCAATACAAATAAAGAACACAGAAAAATTTACCGTACTTTAAGCTATCAACTTCTTGCTGGTGCTGTCTATGGGCTGTATACGAGATCCACCAATTCAACTATATTGGATAACTACTTACAAACAGAATATTAAAATAACGATTTACAACATGTCTTTTCGTTAAGAGGATGTACTCAATGTGCCTCTTTCAAAGCACGATCTGTATGTATAAAAAATACCACGGGGGGGGGGGGAGGCAAGGTGTTTAGCTTTTAAAAATATCGCCGAAAAATTAGGTGTGAAGCAGCTGCAAATATCTACCAGCTGTAACAGCTTGCCATCGAGGATTTTTAACAAAAGGAAACAATCCTATTACTTTGAACACCTGCACAGCTGCAGGATAACAGTATAAACTTGGTATAGATAACAAACCCACTGCAAGTATTTAATTACTGGGCAGATGGTTAAGCGACCTTATCTTTTAAAAGAAAGCCGTGCATTTATGTGAAGTTGTACTTGAAATGTATTCACTGTAGGTAGTAGAAAATATTGCAACTACTTTTGTAACGTAAAGTTGCTAAATAGCTGTTTGATTTTATAAGGCAACATATTATCGAGTAAGTACTTGATAGAAACTAACTTCAAGTGGAAGGAAATCGAGCTTGTTGATCGATAACTTTTATGATTTGTTTAGAAATTTTAGGGCATTTTAAATAAAAGTAGTATGGAATTAATATTCATGCAGAAAAGATTGCTTGCAGGGTTTTGAACGTAACATCATCTTCATCAATTTCAATGCAGTTACAACATCGTTAACACGAAGATTAAACCGGGATTAAACAAGGAGTCATTTGTTTGAAAACAAACGCATCTCAGTGAATCATGCAGTGCATCCAGATATACGGTGTAGATTTCATCTTCACGAAGGCTTGAAAACCACGGAACTTGTTACTCATCGTGCGATCACATATGACTTTTAACTTTAGTTTATCAACAATACTTACTGTCTAAATTTCGTTTAAGTTTGTTAGATTTTATGCCGTCTACCGCTAAATTTTTTTGACAGAAGACATGGATGACGCTCTTCGTTATTTGTCTGAGTTTACGTGAATACAACATTTAAATATTCCTAGATATTTTCTTGATTTTGGATACCAAACTGAATTTCTCTGTGTACTTGTAGACACTTTATAATTATCTGATGCTCGTTTTTGCTTAGTTAAAAATGTTTCTATGTTTTTATACACGGAAACGGCAAGTTTTTACATCCTATACACAGCTACATATATTACTATATATCATACTATATTTACTTGTACGTGATCGACTCAGTCCGGTAGAATACATCATAAAACGATTGGTTTAAATGAATGGAGCAGTTCCAGCATATTCTGGACTGTTAGGTATTTCTAGTGAAATCACCGGACACCGCGACAGGAACGATTGAACAGCGATGCGGATTCTTCCGACACGAGAGTCGGTAGAACCTTAAACTTGTAATGACTTAGCTTTGGCAGAGCACATTCGATATTAGTAATCTAATGAAATGGCCGAAACAAGGTTGGAGGGGGCAGTTAATTCAGAAAAGTGGGTCCCAAATACCAAAAAGTTGAGAAACGCTGATGTAGGTAGTGAATGATGTCATAGAATTGAACGAACACAGCCATAATTCTAATCCTTCAAGCAGAATTTAGTAGTAATAGATAGTTGTTAGGTACGAGTCTGAAACTGTCGCCAATAGGTAATTTCGTTACTTTAGAGTGTACACAAAAATTTGTAGTATAGTGCAACATAATAACCGACGCCTTAAAACTACAGACCAACTTTGTATACTCAATGAATTTCTAGCCAGTTTGGATTGAATAAAACCGCTTGATAAACTAACCAGAAATTTAGTGACTAATTAACGTTGACAGCGGTACAAGCAATCAAAACAACCAAAATTTGATAAGGGTCAGTGGGAGATTAAAACTTTATGAGCTTAGAGAAACGACTAAACAGTTTCTAGTTTACGTTTGAGTTAGACTGATAATCAAAAGCTAATAAACAGCTGCTTTAAATATCTATAAGCTCTTCCATTTAACGACAAATAGAACCTTTGTATAAAATTCTGCCACATTACTGTGACTCATATTTAAAGCGCATTTGCTCTTGTAAACTCCACATTCGAAAATGTCCATGCTTTCTATCGGAAATTGAATTTTCATACAGACGCTTCAAAATTTCTAAATGTCGGAATACCGATTTTGTGTCACGTACACGAAAGTCGTATAATAGATGTAAGGAACAGTATGTTAAAATTCGTATGGCCTTTAAATCAGTTCTTAGAGGTAGTATTTCCGCTTCCTTAATTGAATATGATTTAAATATAATAAAAATCTTTTAACCAAACAATTTTTTAGTTTATTTCAAAATTGCTTTCAATACCATAAATAAGATAAATTAACAATTCGTTGGATAATCCAAAAGACAAGGGAAACAGGTTACAAAGTCGGAAGTTGTTCAATATCAAAATGTTTTCAAAAATATATGTCAAACCCAGAGAAATATAACAACTAGATTTAAAGAACATATTGCTGTATTCATATCTGGTAAATAAGAAAAATCCCAAGTGAATAATCATATTTTTGTAACCAGCCATCCGTTAAACTGGAGAAAGATAAATTGTTAAAAGCGGTACCAACGTATTCCCTGTTGAATGCTTATGAATCAATTAAGATAGGACATACAAAGGACCCTTCTAAATACTGATAGGAAGCCTATAGCTTCAACTGCTTTACTTTTTCTATTGATATGACAATCAATCAGAATGCAAAGTTTGAGTAGGTTTTTTAAGCAATTTTAGAACTAGCATCTATTAGGTACGTACTAATAAGTACTAATTACGTATAACGCATAAAGCATTATCTATAAAAATTTATATATATATATATATATATATATATATATATATATATATATATATATATATATATATATGAAAGAACGTATTTCAAATATAGTTAGTAAGGTATCAAAGTGATTAATGTGATAAGTTAATGAAGTGTGGAATAATACTCTACCAGGTTGATCACTTTTACTTTTTGTTCTTACAGCAGGCAACTTCATGTTGAAAAAAATTTATGTCACTGTTTAACAAAGTCGCAGAAGACCGCTAGGATTTATTTAGAACGAATTTAGTCCAAGAGATAATGGTTTTGGTTGTTTCCGAGGTATCTACCGTCAAAAATCACTCATCGGGTATTTATAATAAATCTTCTGAAACTATAACCTACAGTAACCGTAAATAAATGAACGTTATTAGTTTAATAATTTAAAAAGTAATTTTGTTCCCCAAAAACATTTTCCATTAAGCTAGATAGATTCTGAATTATTGGCTTTTTCTTGTTCAGGAATATTTACATGTACTTGTGTAATAGTCTTATATCGTTGTCTTTTACAACTATTGTAAAGGTTATAGTTCCGGCCCTGTATATTGCAACTACCTAAAGGCGTGATTAATATTTAGGTAATTTAATATTTGATTTTGGAAACCTTCTTTTCAGCTAGCAGTAGGTATATTAGTGCCCTCATTGTTAGTGCGTATCTTAGGTCCAATTTCGCATTACTGTACTCGATTATTTCTCGTGTGTAATGTAGGTTAGAATCACTCTCCTGAGTTCGGGTTTTAGTACTCTTGTTATTCCTTCTGAATTTTTTCCTTAGAAATGCATGTATTTCGAGATTAGGTGGTGCCCGAGTTAATTCCCAAATAAGACAGGTATTACCCACACGATAGCATTCCGAATCTTCTTCGAACACATACAATACTCTTTCCATTGAGTTAGTCGGCAACTATTCTTGTTAGTACATTCGAGGTTTTTGAACTTTATCGAAACAGAATTTTTAGCGAGGTGCTTTACTCTATTTCTATGTGGATTACCGGCTGGATTTTTTGGAGTCAAAATTGTGCGTAATAGGGTTTCAGAAAATTTACTGAAACTGAATTAGAATCCATTACACTTGCCGAAGATTGTCGTTTGGGTTGGGGAATCAAGTAAAGGAGTTATCGAAGGCTGCCTTTTGAACAAATTTTTGCATTTCATTTTCAAGTATTAAAAACAAAAAATATTTTGGGACATACTTAATTTTTCTACTCGTAATCGAAAATCTTGTTTAAGCACGAAAACTATTTTTTACAAAAAAAATATTTAGGTTGCACCATAGGCCTTGATGGAAAAGAACTTAAGATCGATATTAGCGGCATTTGGATTCGAATCCATCAACTATTTTCAGAAAACACCTTTTTCTCTTGTATTTTGTCACGTCGTCTTATTTGTGCATGCTATAATTCAATTTTTATCACATCACGGGCCGTCTCTTATTTATTGTTTATTACTCCAAATATGTTAGATTTTATGAAAATACTATATCTTTGGTGACGTATTAACATTTCTATAATGACGTATTTGAATGCATTTACTTATTTATACGTTGATATTTTGAATGATGTTATTATATCACTAGTATGCAAGGTTGTTTACCTTTATCATTGCATGTTTATTTTGATAAAACTCGTTGCGTTGAAAATATTATTTTTGCTTATTTCTTTTTAATTTTAGCCTTGTATATTTAATTTAAACAGTATTTTACGACGTACACATTATCATTCTTGCTAAATATGATCTGGTTATTGCAGAATAAGCTTCCCTTTATGGATTAAATTGGTTATGATTTATCACTATTTACAAATAAAATTCAATATTATCCACATTTCAGTGATCAAGTTACACCTCAATAAATCCTATTTTGTAATGTCCTGTATTTTAATTTAAATTATCAAACACATAGAATGTACCCGGAGCAAATGGGCCCTGAATAATACCTTATTTCTCATTCCTTTTTATAATTTATTTTAAATCCACGTAAACTCTGGAGTATGGTGAGCTCATAATAACCCAGTTAATTATGAATAATGTATGCCCTTATACTTTGCATACTCTTACAACAAACTAAAAAAACAACCCATGTACTCTTCATAAAATTTAACTTCCTGATGGAACGTTAATAAGCTTTATATACACCTTCAGATTTCTATTTAAATACCATAATAAAGTTAGTTATACGAATTATCTTCAACACGTAAAATAATGCACAATAGTTTCAAAATTCACTCTCATACGTCACCCAATATTCATAGTTTCATAGTTTATTACAACATAATTTCAAAGCGTTACCTGGAATTTCTAGAGTTGAGCTGCTAGCGCTGCCTTCACGGTGTATCCAATTTCCAAATCCAAATTAATTATACTTCTTTCATAATTACTTAATTTAATCCACGTTACGTACGTCACTACAAGAGCTTGTTAAAAAAATACAGGTGTTTCCTCAATAAAATCTAAACTCGGCACAACCCGCGTACAAATTATGAGGCTAGCACCGTGCAATATAATTTAAAATAATTTTATTATACTTACAAACTCGTGGTAACTTTCATACGTAGTCTGAAGCGATCAAAATATTAAGGGCTTTTATTATATTTTGAAAAGGTATTTATACAATTTCCGATGCCACCTCTGGCCGCATTTCATCCGAAGTCCTTTATTTACAATCACACGTTCTTAAAATTTTGATCTCAACCGATTTCCAAATCCGCGAAATTCAGCGCATCGTTACGATCTTTTCTGAAAATTAATATACACTATTCTCGTGTTTGTCTGATGTCCAACTAACAATATCGACCAATAGTCTATCCATTGACGTCTCACAAATCCCGCCTATACTAACGCTATCCCTTGCTTATGCATTTTCTACGTCTCTTTCTAACCTTGTTTGAGTGGTAGAAAATCGATATTTCTGTTCGCGTTCTACAACTTCATGTGGACCCAAAATACGTGTTTTAAATAACCTCTCATTAGTGTTTACTGCGAACACATTAGACCGTTTATCCTATATTCTTTGAAACTTGTTTGTTATCTATAAAAATAATTGGAACTTGACATTTAGAAAACACGCAGGTGTTTAATTATAACGAACGTTTTAAATAACATTTCTACGAGTTGGATTTTAGCGTATTTCAACCCCACCGATATATTTGTTTGTTAGCAACGCGTTTCACCTTGGTATTATTGATTTTTACACGCTTTTATGCATATTATACGTAAATAACCGTTCAATTAAACTCAATTAAATTAATAAATTAATTAACCTAACTAAATTTTATTCATTATTTGTAAAATTATGTTAATACTTGTTACTTAAAAATGAACTAACTGGAATAAATTTCGCACGTAAATTCTGGTTGTTTTCTTTATACAGGGTGTTTTGAAATTACTTTGTTTATACGTAGATTTAGCACTTTAAAACCACTATATAATCCCCCGATTTCAATTCTAAGAAAAACCCTTTCCGGTTTTTTTGAATTTAAATACCTACATTCTAATTTAATCTTATCTGCTATTGCTATACACCTATCTACTAACCTAACACTACCTATACCTATTTATCCAACCTATTGAAACTTTAAATGGGCACCAATGAACTTATATGGGCGCCAGTGAAACTTTAGTGAACTTATAATTTTTTCTTTATTTAATTTAATTATGGAGTGAGTCAATTAGTGAACAAAACCTCGGTGGACCCACGAGCTTTACTATATTCGCGGCTTAGTCTGGGAATTACCCCAAGGGTGAGCAATGTGTTTGGGCGTGGATATAGGGTGGGCTCGACTACAAACGGGAACAAAAAAAGTAAATGGGCGCCACTGCATCTATATAGACAATAAATAGAACTAAAGTATCCTACAGGAAGACGCAGAAACCTATAGGATATAATGATTATCAAAAAGCATACAAATTAAAATAAGCAATACCTCTGGAAACCTCTTGGACCTCTGCTCCAACTTCTGCAATGTCGGACCTGCAAGAAAATGTCACACAAAAAAAATAAAATATAAGACACTTTTGTGTCTTACGACAACAAAATATTTCGGTCTTTATAAATTGACTGTCCTGAATTCAAAATCTCAACAACATCTTACCTATGGAAATATTCTCTGCTGAAAATTATTTACTCTGTTTCTATTACCTAATACTGTATCAACCTTTTTCTAAGTTCCACATTCAAAATTTTGTTTATCTAACTTGGATATTATTAATTTCAATTAGTGAAATAAAAAGACGAAAGTTTTATATCAAAGTATAATTTAAATGTTATTCTCTTTTGTTGCAAAAATTATTTATAAAAAAATTTAATAATCAATATAAAATAAGTTTCAAAAATTTCTTAATGTGTTTCTCTATAATCAATGTAATCAACATAAAGTAAGTTTCAAAAATCTCTGAATTTGTTTCTCTACATAGAGAGGTCTTAACATTTATAAATTATTTAATACAGTCGGGTTCTTAAACATCCATAAAACAGATCTGTTCTGGCTTACAAAAATTCTCTAAAGAACTTATTACATAAAAAGTTCATATGGCTCGAACATTATATGAAATTAAAGAAAGTCAGTTCAACATATGTTAGAAGCAGCATAGGTATTCTACTAATCACATAACATATTGCAAGTAAACATCTTTCAATCAAAAGTGGACTTTATACTTATTTTTCTCAATTAACATGTGCATTACTTACGTGCCTTGAATAACACCTTAATTTAATTAATCTAAAAGTTCAAAAATTCCTCTTACGAATAAATTTAGTTCTGAACAAAAAAAGGTATTTAACCTGTCAAGTTACTAGGATATAATTCTCAAACTGAATTTTACGTGGAATTTGAACATAAACATATCTTGCCAAAAAAAATTTGACATTTACATTCTTTAACAAAAGTTTCTTATGATTTGGTAAATGTTAAATCAAAGCTTTGACCGTAATTAGTACGTAAAATTAATTCTCAGTAAATAGTTTTATAAGTACCTGATTGGTTTTGTCTTAATTACTCGACGGTGATGCTGGTAAATACACTAGACCAAACAAAACACATAACATTCCATCTCCTTGGAATTTAGAAAGGTACGAAATATGACTTTACTAGTTGCAACCCCTCGGACAGCTTCAAAAATGAGTAATCCTATAATACATAACCAAGTTCCAATCTTATTGTCAAACGTGTTTCCTAAATGTGCACTAATGGACTTCTATCCTCACGTGTTGTTACTGCTCTCCTGGTTGTCTGGGCGGCATCACAAGAGCTCTATTGTTACGCCTCCGCGCGGCAACCTCTAGCCCCTCTACGATGGTAGAGCTATTCTCAGCTCCTACTTGCAAACAAAGTTCTCCATCTTCAAACGAAGCGTACCTCTTCGTAGTTGCTTGCAAGATGGCTGCGTTCCTTCCTTGCCAACACCCTAGTTATCGCGTCACCTTACGCGCAGCGTTGTGTCTAGCAATTGCACAAGTGGACTTCAGAACGCCTGTAGCTTATGCAACTCAAGTTACGTTCAGGGTATTTGCAGATATCAAAGGCGTAGGAGTCACTATTAAATACTTCGTATAGATGAAAATAATGTAAATAGGAAAGAGGTGTTCTTCTTTATAGTAAATCAAACTATTTAACGATTTTACGCTAAATGACAAATTCGTAAAATAACAACGGCTAGAACTGTTTTCCTTTAGAGATATTTAATGTAACAAAAATTTTGTTACACTATCACTACTTATCTACCTATTTCTATCTATTTCTACACCAATCTCTACTTATTTCTATCTATCTACACCTATCTTTATTTATAATTAACTATTCACCTTATCACTATCTTTTACCTAACTATTTTTATCTATTATCAACTCTTCACTCTCTTATTTCTTTGTATTTTCTCTTTTCATTTCTCCTCTTTAGTCCGTTATTGACTCTTTACATACCTCTCTTGCACTTGTTTATTTATTTTCAGTCTTCATACTTTTAACCTCACCTATTATCGCTATCTATTCTTATCCTACCTCTACATACCTAATTCTATACCTATATCTAACTATCTCCCATATTTATCCTATATCTAGTCTTCTATATACAGTTTGTTAAAACCGTTATTATAAATTTATTGGTTTTGATCTATGGTTTCGTTTAGTACTTTAATTGCGGTTTTTGGTTCATCGTTTGAGTTGAATGTATAGTTTCGATTTCATTTTAGTTGCCTGGGTTTTCTCTGGTTTCCTTTCATCTACGTAACCTCCAACTGACTACTATTCCATTCTATTTTATTCTTACTTCGGAAAATTCTAACATTGTCTCAATACATGATTTTGTATTTGTTGTAGATTTCGAAATACTTTTTTCAATTTTTTTCTGTAATCTTTTATTTTGCAAAATTTTAATAGGAGCTAGCTTATTTGTAAAAATAAACATTTTGTTTAATCTAACTGTAAACATAAACTTTTTTGTCCTTACTGTCTCTAATGCTCCACCCGGTGTATCATTTGTGCAATAGCAATGTTTAAAATTAAACGTCTTCCTTTTTAAATGCAAATGATAATGATAATAATACTACTTTAGTAAACAACTTGTAATTTCTACTTTTTTGTGATATAATAACACAGTTTGAAAAACGAGAACTTCAAACTAACCGATCATTGTCCTCTGAATAATTATAATAAAAATCGATAAAACTATATAATCGCTAAGCATACTTGTAGTCGCAACACTAATATTTTCATAACGACAACGGTGCTTTTGCATAACATCATAAACATTAACGCTGTACATAAGATTTAAATTGCTCAAACTATACCTTCTATGTTTATTAAATTGGATGAATGTTGGATATTTCTGCAATGTAATCATTTGTTCCTTGTCAATTTAGGTCTCACTCAGACTTAAATTATAGAAAATACTCATCATCAGGAGGTCAGTTTTGAACTAGAATGGTTTTATACGTATTCGAAAAGTTGCGTACGATTAAAAACGTGTACTTACAACTAGACCGATTTTTGACCATGATTCGCAATTCGCATACATGCGATTGCAAGATATGACAACATTGCAGTAGTACGTTTTAAAAAGTGAGTAGTTCAGTTGAACTGAGCAAACCTAACCTTAGTAGACGTTATCCTGTTTTTGTGTGAAAGCAAAGCTGTAACGCAAAGGTGTTTGTAATTTTACTTTTAGTTATGTACGTAATAGCGAAAAGGTGTAGTGATATTAGCGAAAAACAAAAACGTTTGATTTGGAGCATAAAGTTCTGCAAGAATGTGACATTATATATATGGATGCACCAAGTGAGGACTTCAAAAATAAAGTAGTGCCGTAACCTTCACACCTAATGTCAGTATACAGATGCCAAAACCTTCCATATCACGAACTCAAATAGTAAAGGTAATGCTTGTGTTAAAAGCCTTACATTAACTACACCTGTTAGAGAGACAACTGAAGGTCATAAGGTGACGAATTTAAAAATTGGCCAAGAAATTGGATAATTTAATTAATTCTGCTTTTGCTGCTACAACTTTTGACAAGAACTTAACAGAAAAGTTACCTCAAAGACATTCCTATTATGATGAAAAGTTAAATGTAATGCGTAAGGGTCTTGAGCTAAAGAAACTAAAAGTGGGGACACTTCTATCAATAGCAACTTCACTTGATGCCTTGAAACACAAACTGCAATAATTCATTGGTTTTAATAATTTGTTAAATAATATGTTATAAACAGTAATTATACATACATATATAGCCTAACTGACTTCCAAAATTAAATTAATAAATTAAATTCCTTATTATAAATTGAGTTTGAACAATAAACAATGAAAAAATCTTAGAGCATGGTTATTTAAATAAAAGATATTAGTTTCGCCTATGTAACATGCGGGCAATTTATGTCTGGCCTTTTCCCCTTCACATAACTCTGGATTTACAGTGGTTTGGCTGCCAGTTTGGATATCGTCTTCAGTGATGTCCATTAATCCAAAATCCAAATCTGCTCCATTTTCATCATCAACATGAACAACATTATATTCACGACACATATTGTGTAGTACAATACACGCATTTATGATTTTGCAGACAGTTGTCGGTCTATATTGAAGTGTCCTGTGTCTTAAGAGGCAACGAAATCTAGAACTCAGAACCGCATTGCAACACTCAATTTTATTATGTGTAGTCTTATGCAATATGTTGTAGGTATCTTCCTCTGTATTATCTTGAACTTCTGGGAATGGAGTAAGTAACCAAATACGAAGTGGATAACCTGAATCACCTATAAATAATGTATTCCTTTGTAATGTAATATAATTTACTGTATTAACCATTACTTAACAGAAAGTAGTCATTATGGCCTGCTCAATGTAAATTTCTGAACACTGTTTGTACATTCGACTGATTCCATATATATGAGTCGTTGGTATCGCCAGGAAATTTAGCGTTAACATTTATTATTTTTAAATCAACATCACATATCTAAAATATCTCTCATTAAGAAGAATATATGAAAAAAAATTACCAGTTGAACATTAATTGAATGATAATTTTTTCGGTTCACATATATATGTTCAGGAAATTTAGGATGTTCCGCCTTGGGAGATACTATTGCAACATGTGTGCAATTTATACATCCTACACCTCCTGGGAACTTGTGTTGGTTATGAAATCTAAAGGTGATAATCAAAACACATTTTAAAAAGCAAAAATATGCTTACCCCGTTCTAATTTCGTTAAATTTTTCTAAATTATTAGGGAAACAAACCCACTTGTTAAATAGGTCAGGCAAATTTAAAACTTCTGTAACTTCCTTAAAACACACACACACACACACACCACACGCACACACACACCCATCCACGCACACACACACGCACACACGCATGTACGCACGCACGCACGCACGCACGCACGCACGCACGCACGCACGCACGCACGCACACACACACACACACAGAAGATTGCGATACATAAAATCTATAAAAAAAACTAGGTACAACAAATACATATGTAATGTTAGTATATTATTACCCTAGTTTGTATACTTAAATCAGTTCCTCGCTTCTGAGATATGTGGCTCCAAGCACTTTTTTAAATATCTACATAAATCCTTTGATAGCCTAAACATTTTTATGAATTGGTTTTTGCTTAATAAAACAAATTGATCCTTTGGAATCCCTATATTGTAGGGACGATTGCACAATTCCGAATTTTCCAAATTGCGTATCACTAATACATTCATCAGATCATCCATTATTAAATTTATAATGTCAAATTGCTACAATAATAATTAATATTACAATTTACAAACTTTATTTAAATCATACTTTGGTTGGTAAAGAAAAAATTTAAACAGATGATTTTTATTTAAACTATAACCTCACTTACTAAAAAATTACGATTATTTTAGCGCTCGCACAAAAATGTCCTGCAACTTTACGTGCACGGAAGTATACGGTGTGTCAAAAATTAGGAATAGTAGATATCGTACATTTAAGAATACGTTTTAAACTTGCGAACGCTCAAAAATTGACCTCCAGGGCCGAAGTGTGAAGTTAGGCCGCATGTATTCAAAATGTCTTGCAACGTCCGTACCAAGCACGTAGAAGATTAATCGAAAAATATTTTAATATTAGTAAATATAATAGCAAAACAATTTTTACAAATTAAAGGTGAACTAACAATTAAAACATTAACTTAAAGAAAACCAATAATTTTTTATCGTAATAAAGCATTAAAGGTTATACACACAGAACTTTAATTTCGGAAAACTTTCGGGCTATATTATGAATATTTAATGCATCCCGTATTACTGACTCAATAGATATCATTATCAGGTTCATTAAAAGTTCTTGAAGCATTGTAGTCCTAAGATGGTTCTTGATCAAGTTAAGTTTAGAGAACGATCTCTTAGCTATAGCAACTGAAACAGGTAGCGTCAAAGTTATTCTTAGTGCAATTAGTGTATTAGGAAAATAACTTTGTAGATCATTGTGTACCAAATAACGCAAAACTTTAAAGAGGTCGCTGTTATTTTCTAAACTACAGCTGAAAAGGGTTCGAATAGTTTTTGTTAGTTAATATTACTTCTAAGTCTAGGCAGCAGTGGCGCAACCAGGATTTCATCCTGGGAAGGGGCTACAATACAAAAGTAAATAACTGTACACCTTAAGTTGGATATAGTCAATTTTACAACTGCTTTCTACAATCGCAAATCTGAAGGTAAAAAACAAATAAGTGTCCGGAGATTAGTTGTTTGTGGAATTATTGGTAATAATAGTGTATGAAAATCATTAAAGTGATGCTTTTTAAAAAACCACGTGACTTGGGGGGGCTCTAGCCCCCTTAGCCCCCGCCGTAGTTGCGCCGGTGCTAGGCAGTGTTTCCTCAAATATGATTTCGAAAATTTTCTTAATTCCGGCGTGCTGTATAAAAATCTAAAGTAATTAGAATGCTGATTGAGTAGTGCGAATCGTCCTTGTAGTGAGTTAATGTTTCAATCAAAAATAGCGATATAAAATTCCATTTTAAATTCCTTTTTTGGGTCACTTTCGATGACATCTTCATGTTGATAATTAAAATGAATCTTCTTCTTCCGACATCTACGAGTTTCCGGTAACCAGAATGCGGCACCTGTTTCAAGGTCAATAATTTTTAGAACTTACTGAACAAATTTCTTCCAAGCTGCCATCTGTTCGTTTTTGCTCGAAACACGCTATTACTTTATTCATTAGTTCCAAGCACTTCGTAATATTACTAAATATTTTTTTAAACAGCTTACTATATTAATCTGCAACAATATATCATACCATATTACTATAGAACATATAAAATTAAAAGCTTAAATTTTTTTGCACAGATATGCTGCCTAGTCTTTGCCGTTTTCATCTGAGATAGTGATTAATGCTTCACATATTATTTCTAAATTGTGCTGCAAGGGGCGTATGGAATTTATTCTACTACCATCGTATGTCGGATAATGGTTTTAATGTGAAGTTATTGATACGTTTCTTCATAACATTCCAATGTTGTGTTGAAGGCGTAAAAAATACGTAAAATTTCTAAACGATACCAAAAAATCAACAATTCCGACATTTATATTAGCTGCATTATTTACGACCAAATTTAAACTGTGAGATACACATTGAACAAAAAACGCGTTAGAGATAGAATTTAAAATTTTTTTGCAACTCATTGCACTTCCCTTTCATGGTTAACCTATTGTCATACCTAGATTCTAAATTTTTGTAAGGCTCTTGAAATAGATTTTCGGATGTTGAGTTAAGTATTCGGCAAAGTCCTAGAAAATGCCCAGGAATTTCTAGTCTTTGTTCGAAAATTCAAATCAAAAAAACGTACTATAGCTGTTAATTGTTCCTGGTGATCTGTGTCTAATGGGCAGTCTAAAATTATTGAGTAATATTTAGCACCTGCTAGTAACTATAGTGTATGCTTTTTAATTCCATTTGCTAGCATAGAAACTAACAAATACATGCCTACATATTTAGACTCAAAGTTAGATTATATCATTTTAAATCTTGTCTAAATATGTAGGCATGTATTTGTTCGGTTTTTTAGATGTTTGATTCATACGAGTGTGTTAATATAACGTTTCTATAGCTTTTAAAAAATTTCCATTGTCTTGTTCAACATACTGATTTGATTCTCCACAAAAAGTTAAATTTTGTCTAGCTAGAAATTATATAACATGCACAATCGTAATAATACATCATACTGGTGTTCTTTTTCTCGATCAAAAAGTTTTGTCATAGATCATCAATTGTAGTTTTGCTCTTTACAGAAAATGCTAGATTTGCATATTGTGCATTTCACTTTTTCATGGCACCATAGCAGGACAGATACGTGTTGCCAGTCATTTGTACCAGTTTCCGCAAAAATATTGCTTTTGAAGTAAATAACTTGAAAATAAAGCAAAATACACAAACTTTAGATACTGAATACAAAAGCGACTTCCTTTTGTTTACCGTAGTGCGCGAATAAAAATTATCTGAGAATTTTCTGTTCCTTCCATTTTTTAGATATGGATCCCTTAACTTGAATAGAACCATTTGCAACCAAAAGTTGGTCTTTATTGCATGTAAAAGTGTCGTTGGACATTTACCTGGATTGACACTTAAGAGAGTTTGTGAAATAGGTAAATGGTATACGACTTCGCACTATCCGTGCAGGCATCATGAATCATATATGAAGAAACGCTAGACTTAGCCTCACATATTTCTCCTTTACTACTCTCACTTACTTGAAATGTAGCACTAATATCGTGTTTCATAAACGACACCGATTCTCCAGTTTCTACATATTTGAAAATCATAACCTTTCTCTCTTTTCTTGTTCTTTAGCCCTCTCACTTCTTTTTGTATAGAGCGCCGGAGAATCTTTTACGCTTCGCCATTTCTTATAAGCTGGAATTGTCTTATTTCATTACTGCGTAACTTCAATTTCACAATATCTTCTTAATTTATTTAACGTAATTGATAGTTACACTTAAAATTATACAACACTTAATTTCTACAATTTATATTTCACTACAAGTAATTTATATCGACTAACAAGTAACAACTAAATTAATTTTGAATATTTATTTCTGATGTACAGCCGACGTATTATCGAAATAGACTCGTCTTTCTATTACTATCGTGCGTCTTTTTACTTTTTACTTTTTACTTACGGTAGCTTCTAGAAAGATCTGGAGACTGGAAGTAGAAAGACAATTGATAAGACATAGGCGGTTTTCTCCAACGACAATATCTGATAGCTGCGCCTTTGTAGGTTGATAACGTTTAGGATATCTAGAGGTGTGGCAAATGAAAGTTGATGTAATGTGCTAAAAATAACTAAGCCACCATCCGGCAGCTTCATTACAGTATCTTATACCGTTTAAACAAGGAATTTATAATTGCACTTTTTTTCTTTTACTTTTGTTGTATTTGCAACAGTGGTAATAGTTCCACTTGTAATAGACATATACTTTTATTAAAACCACCTTTCCGCCACTTAACTTACCAAATATTGCCGCCTTTCTGATGTGCCGCTTGTGTTCGGTGAGTACACTTGCCACTAGGGTCGCACGGGTCTACACATAACACAAATTCTTTTTTCATAATGATTCAAAGACTTCGTATACTAGTTTTCATTTTTATTTAGACGTTAACGGATGTGGACTAATTTTTATGCCAAAATATTGAAATATTGCGTAATTTAGTTGAATACCGCATTTCCTTCCATTTAACACGATGCAGTAACCTAATCGGGCGACGTTTTATTCATTTCGATGTCAGTTGAATACATTACCGAAATAATGGCTCAAGTAAAGCAACGAACATCATATTCCTGAACATTGCATGTTTTAGGAAGTTTGATGTAAGACCAAGACTGATTATCTTTGCTAATGTTTAAATCAACAAATAAATATTTTAAAGCGCCCATTTCAAACCATCTTCTGCAATTGCGAGCCTTTGCTTTAAATATTTAACGCAAATTTTTCATTTATAGTTTTTTGCGGTATTAAACGATATTATTTGGTTTACTTCTTTAGCTTGCTGAATAAAAGTTTGAACAACTCCCAATTACCTTTAATCTTTTAGTATATTTTAACTTGTTCCTTCATCAAGCACTCTATATTGTCGGTAATTTTGCTAAAAATTCCTGATGATGTGTAGCTCAACTCAATAGTAAGAAATTTGTTCGTTGAGGGTATATTGACTACTGCTACTTTTTGTAGGTACGTGGCTTTGCACTAACTATGTTTAAGGTAGTAACCCCGATTGGCATGCTTATATTATTTACATCATATAGCTTTTCTACCTCTGTAATTACCAATGCCACTTCCTATTAAACTATTACTTTATCAGCTGCTTTTTACTACAATTTTATGTTTCAAATACTACGTTCTTCTACATATTCCTATCTGGTGGTATATACAGGTCCACAGGCTCCGTCTTTATTGCAGAAGCATTATTTATTCTCCTCTTTAGCCATGTATACCTTTACATTTGTTTGGCACAGTTTTTTCCATACAACCTTAAATCATCAAGCCTAGGGACGGAAGCATCTTTTATATGCAAGTATGATAATTACAAAATATTAAACACAGCTTATAACTCTTGGCTACAACACTGTCCTTACACAAGCCGTGTCACGGACAGAAAAGTATGGGGATCATTAAACTTTGACTTGTCACCTGGGAGGAATAACTACCGTAACGAAATCAATGACCAATGGGAGATAATGCCCTAATCAATATCTACGGCTGGATCTATAACTGGACGGATCAATATTAATGATATACCGGTATCAATAGCAGAACGAAGTCAATGAAAAAAGCAAGATGAGTGTTAATACAACCCCGATATCGGACGAAATGTAATGTTCTTCTTTCGGATAGCGCAGCGGACCACCGATAACGGAGCGATATTGAACTACGTAAATTTAACAAATTCACAGGTAAAAAAGTCACTTACCAAGCTAATACAACACAGGTGCAGGTGATCCAATCTTCTGGATTGTTGTGGGAAATGGGAAAGAAAGGACAGGAAGATTTACGTTTACACTAACACATAATTTAACAGCAAAACGTAAACATAGATTTGTGATAACTGAACGTAATAAATGTCGAACACAAAACACGACTTGACTTCACGGAAACCCAAAAGCGACTCCGCTTTGACATATGCCCACAGATAAATTGTTTATCGGTATCAGCTGGAAAACGACGTGATTAAGTATTAAATACACGATCGCAACTTAAACGTAATTGAAATATTCTTTTTAATATTTCTCGCGCGAACAATGGGTGAGGTGCTGCTCAGCAATGAAAAGCGAGGTGGATATTTGAAGTAAGGTCAATAATTGAAACGGGGTTAGTGCCCTAGCAAAGTCATTTAACTGTAATGAAAACTCTAGTAAGAGGATTCAGACCTGTCTAAAGTATAGAAAAATATTATTAAGAATTGATTAAATAGTACGTGGTACAAAGACAAAAACAAAACCACTAGAATAGAGTGAGTTCATTAATCCGAGGGTCGTATGCAATCATTCCACGTTAGCGTTGAAATTTCCGAAATGTAAACTTTAGTCAAATCAAATCGTTAATATAATAAAGCATGTTCCTAATTAGATTCGTAGTTTGAATGTGGAAATCTTGTATTTCATTAACGTTATCAATGGTACCTATAGCTCATTTCAATACTTTAAGTAATTGGATTGTTTGCAAAGAATGATACGCCAAAACAGTACAACTGCTTGTTCTTCTTTATTTAAAGCACCTAATTTTTACTAGGTTTACTCAAAAATTCACTTGGATAAGAGAATATCGAATTTTATTCCTGAACTGTATTGTTTCTAATTGTTTCCGTTCATTCCCGTCTGAGTAATGCATAAATTCTTTCACTGAGGTCACGAAAGACGCCGAATGTTACACGCATACTTAACTTTACATTTGCGAAAACTAATACTGCCGACATATTAACTACAAAATAAATTTTGTTGATCAACTGAAACCGATATAAGTTAAACACTTAATGCGTGTTTATTAACTATTGGTTTAAAGGGTTTAGAAATTAAGCATTGAAAACTGACAGTTGGAATTTTGAAGCACATTGCAAAATTGTCCATCCGCTAAACCCTTGTTCTAATTTCCCCGGTGTCCTAGCAAACAAAGTTAAATTTGAAATGTATACAGACATCTACAAACAAGTACACTCTTCGTGCACTGAGAAAACGATATATTGCTCATTGTGAATACCTGCTAGCTTGCGGTAGAGTTCCCAGCATTTCCTTATGATATCTACAGTAATATCTCAACTTTAAAGGTATATCGTTCGAAGTTTATGCACCCTAAGCTCTTTATATTTATTCTTTAATAACATTTTGGTAGCTATAGATACCATTAGTTTATTAACATAAGTTTTATGCAAGTATATATACTCTGTGTTCCGATGGATACATCAAAATGAATTATAAACAGAGCGTGAATCATTGATTGAGACGTTATTAACCTACCAGTAGATTTGGGGAGCTTTCTGCTCCAATTGTTCGCTTTCAAACCGTAACCGTTGACGTGAAACTGATGTAAATTGCATTTGAAAGAAGATAGATTATGTGCAAATTTTATTTTAGGTTAGTTATATGTGCAGTAACAGATTCTACTCTTTTCCGAACTAGGTTTCGAAACATCTTCTATAATGAATCAACCACAGACAGAACTCAATCCATAAAAACTTATTGTGGGACACAACATGCGTTTTATATTCCTTAAAAAATGCGCCTATTTTAATTATATCGCAGTTACATACCATGTATAATAGTGTTACGGGTAAAATGAGCGGTACGTTATAAATTTAGCTTTGTCCTGAAGGGGCGGAAACTCCGTAACAATTTTAAGGGTGCAGTGACCAACTACAGTGGTTTGGGAGTGGGTTCCTATGAAAAAAATAATAAAAATAGTAAAACTATTATACACTTGAAATGGCCGAATTACAAAAATTACGTTGTAATAACCACTTACCCTGAAAACCCTTTTGACTATTATAATTAAGGGGCGCTAAACCGTCTTGTCTCAGCAATTCCTTCGATATTTTCTTTGCAGGGAAGACGGTTATTCCGGATAGTTATACTTTGCTTTTGGTTTCCTAAATCAATCACATAATATTCTACATTTTTCTACAATCCCTTAAAAACACTAATTAAACTTTATCATATCAAAGAAATTGTAAAAATAAAGTGCTTCTCCTAAATTCGAGTCCATCACTGGGGTGGCTGGATATCCTTTCACAATTATCTAATTTTACCTAATTAATATATAAATCCCAATACAATTCAACCTATATTTGACCTTTATTGACAATAAATAATTACCATAAAGATACAAATATTTTTCCAAAAGAACTCTATTTCCTAACATCCGAAGAATATTTCAGAAAAGAGAATTGCTGGTAAAGGAGAAATTGTAGGGCTTATAATCACCACCCAGAACTCTAAAGCACCACTTTCAGTCTCCAATGCGCTACCCAAAGCTTTTTAAAAATTTTTAAATAATAATGCAAAGTCACTTCTTTGAGATTTAACGCGTTCATTGAAAGTTATTGTTTTAATTTAATCGGATTGGAGCTACTAAAATAAGATTTGTGTGTTGGATTTTAAACTGAATATAAATTTGGTTAACTTTGTTTATACTTGTTTGGTTATACTTGAGAAGGATGTTTATATTGGGAAATCTTATTTGGATATAATTCGAGGTTACTATAATCAAAGCCATATATCTTATAATTTGTGTGTTTTCTGTGAAGGACAATTGGAATTGTGCGTTCTGTATTGAAAAATTTTAACAGAATATTTTGTAGTTGTAGGATTTTTTTAATTCAATATCAATTTAGCTCTAAGCAAGAACAATTTACACGAATTTTTTGGGTTCAAAGAATTTTTTGGGTAAAATTTGAAGGTAAGAGTGCTTTAATCGTGAGAGATAGTTAATAGTATATGAGGTGGTGTAAATTGATACTTTCGTAAATTTTGAATATTCTGTGTGATTTACTTTGCTCTGCTTACTTATTTTGTCTTATTATGGGTATTTACTGTGAATAGTTGTACTACCGAAATTTTTGTAAGTTGGAAAAAGTCTGTGTTCTATTCACTGAATGGGCGAGGTAGTTGTATCTTTTATTCAGGTAAACGATTATGGGAGTGTTTGATAAAGGAGGTGACTACGAGTTCAGAAGCAGAAGAAAATTGGCATTCAATGTAAGGGATTATTTTATTAGAGTTTTAACGCCTTTGCAAGACGTCGATACCACGTCATATTTATTGGCGTTGACTACGTAAAGTCTCGAAGCACATCCAATATCACTGCAATATATATACAGGGTGAGTTTTTAGTGTGGCAACGGTCAATAACTCCGTTATTATAAAAGCTACGTAAACCAAATTTGGAGGCATACTAGGCATGCCTAAAGTGCATATTTTAAAAATATTTGAAAGCATACAGGGTGTTTCATAATTCCAGGGTATATTAAACTTATATTTTTTTAAATGGAACACCCTATATATTATTACATTTTTGAAAAGCCCATAAAAAGAGCTTTAATTTGGTATCAAATTATATCTATCTATTCTTTTTAGTTTTTGAGATATTCAACTGTTTTTAGAAAAAATGACCACGATTAGATATATTGCCACTGCACTAATACACAACTTATGTTAATTTTCAAGATGCAGAAAATTTTACCATATACCATAGTATATTTGTAAATATCACTTTTTTGAAATTTCTTCCCAGTATACAGGGTGTGTCAGGTTTCGCAAAACGTAATTTTTAAAATTTTTTTTAAATGGCACCCTACCAATTTTATTGCTACAATGGATAGTTCATTAAGTGTCCTTTCATTTTTGTTAAGCATTCCCTATACCTAAATTCATTACTTTCTGAGATATTTTTGATTTTCTTCAAATTTTATGAATGTTTTTAATTTACATAACTAAAAATAACTTACTATTGGAGAATATTATAAAACAATGATTAACAATCAACTACAGTTATCCAATAACAATTTTCACTAAAGATATAACAACCTACAATAATACGCTATCAACAGAATTCTGCCAGATCAACAATATGCATTTTATAGAAAATGTTCAAACAGGAAATCAGGCAGGCTTTGAAAAAATAACAATTACAAACAAAATGTCATTTAGGCTTATTAATTGTAGTGTGTTGTCATCTAACACGTTATCAGTTCTGTTTTAAATTTAATCTTTGAAGGAGTTTTCAAAATGAATTTTACAGTGGAAGAACAAATAAATATGATTTGGGTATTGGGAGCAAGTTTAAAAAATTTCCTACTTGCATCAAGAATATACCATGAGAGATATATCCTGTTAAATGACAACACACTACAATTAATAAACTTAAATGACATTTTAATTGTAATTGTTATTTTTTTCAAAGCCTGCCTAATTCCCTGTTTGAACATTTTCTATAAAATGCATATTGTTGATCTGGCAGAATTCTGTTGATAGCTTATTATTGTAGGTTGTTATATCTTTAGTGAAAATTGTTATTGAATAACTGTAGTTGATTGTTAATCAAAATATATTAATTGTTTTATAATATTCTCCAATAGTTAGTTAATTTTAGTTATGTAAATTAAAAACATTCATAAAATTTGAAGAAAATCAAAAATATCTCAAAAAGTAATGGATTTAGGTATAGGGAATGCTTAACAAAAATGAAAGGACACTTAATGAACTATCCATTGGAGCAATAAAATTGGTAGAGTGCCATTTAAAAAAAATTGTAAAAATTGCATTTTGCGAAACCTGACACACCCTGTATACTGGGAAGAAATTTTAAAAAAGTGATATTTACAAATATACTATGGTATATGGTAAAATTTTCTGCATCTTGAAAATTAACATAAGTTGTGTATTAGTGCAGTGGCAATGTATCTAATCGGGGTCATTTTTTCTAAAAACAGTTGAATATCTCAAAAACTAAAAGGAATAGATAGATATAATTTGATACCAAATTAAAGCTCTTTTTATGGGCTTTTCAAAAATGTAATAATATGTAAGGTGTTCCATTTAAAAAAATATAAGTTTAATATGCCCTGGAATTATGAAACACCCTGTATGCTTCCAAATATTTTTAAAATATGCACTTTAGGCATGCCTAATATGCCTCCAAATTTAGTTTAAGTAGCTTTTATAATAACGGAGTTATCGACCGTTGCCACACTAAAAACTCACCCTGTGTATATATATATATATATATATATTCTTACACAATTTGTCGTTACTGGTTTAATGGTTGATTGAGTGATTAAAGTAACCCGTGGGTTCTTTAATATACCCTGATGAAACCAGTAAACTTTAAGGAAGAATTTCCTTAAAATGACGAAACGCAAATATCTTCCGACTATGCTGGGGGTCTATTCCTCGGGTAGAGTTTACGAGGATTGGACGTGGTTCTTTTTACAAAACATTATTCACTTACTGTGGCTTAATTTATAAAAAAATATGGGTATGGGGAGGGCGCCACCAAGTCATTAAGTTTAAACACAGAGTTTCCCTAAGGGGGACTTGGGAGTCCTTAGAGAGGAATATAGTATTAACTGCTTAGGCAGGAGCTGTAAAGAAAATTGAATTAAATTAACAAAGGGAGGACACAAGAGGTCTACTCTTGCTACCTCATAATAAGAAAAGCTGTAAATATCAATTATGCACACACTTTTATAGACACAAATATTAGGCATCAAATTCTGAAAGTACTATCAGTACTTCTTCGTAAAATGGAAGCTACAAGTATCATTGTATTGAAGGTATTTATGCCTTTTATTCCTTGATCTAATTACCCTATTTTTGAACTCACTTGTTCTAAATAAAACAATTAATTAAATGAATTAAATGGTGATTCTTTAATTAAATGTTGCTTCATGATAAGAAGTAGTATGTACAAAATTGACATACCAAAAATGGTACTATAATTTCTTCTACACAGATGTTAGGCATTTCTTTTTGCTACAAAATTAACTCAAATCAATACCCAAAATATCAGATCTGTTATTAGGCTCACAATTTTTTATGAGAAAATATCAAAAATCTAATAATTTAACGTTCAAAAGCTTTAACTATAATTACACATAAATAAAACTTTAATCAGAACTCAATTAAGGTGCTTAAGTTCGTTAATAATAATAACGGTTATTGCCCTGGATTTAAATATTGACAATTAAAAAAACATCAAAAGTCCTTTATATTTTGTTAAGCAAAATAATATATATAGGTCATCACAAAGTTATTTTTCTAATGTTGCCTTGTATCAATGTTGGCCAAATGCGGACGTCATGTGAAAATAATATAGAACGCTTACCTTGTTTTGCCAGGTATCTTGTTTGTGTGACAGTGTTACATTGTATTAAACCAGATGTGCATACATACTGTTCCTGGACAAACAAATGACGTCACTGTTCACATGTTGTAGTGAAGCCAATCAACTGTACGCTTCTTGGACCCAATTATACAAGCTTAAAGCGTATTTCCTTCCAATAACGAAACAAACCAAAATCCATTCAAACAGTTATCAAAAAAGCGAAGCTTCCTTCTATTACTGCATTTAGTTCGTTATCCAAACAATTACCTTGAGTGTAATTATCCACATTATTACTTGTAAATTCATCATAACAATTAAATAATTATCGTAAATGTTAATTATGGAACGTTTAGATTAAAACAAAAGCATTGCTATTAAATTAAAGAACATTCCTGTTAAATCTCAAATATTAGGGTTTCTTTGAAGAACGTTTCTAATAAATCTCCAATATTACGGTCAAGTTGAAGGACGTTCATATTAGACCAAAAATTATTATCGCCACATTGAAGTATGTTCTTATTAAATTTGTAATATTACAATCAAATTAATAAATACTCACACTAAATGGTAAACTTAATGAGCCGAAAGAAAAGATCACATAAGATTATACAAGACAAAATTAGACGGGATAAAATAAGATAAGATAAGACAAGACAAGATAAAACAAGAGCGCTATAACAAAATTATTTGGTTTGTTTAAGAGATTATATCTATTTGCTTACCATTATTAAAAACACTTGTTAACGTGCTTATTACACTTGGACTAAACACATAGGCGTAAAGCCACACGTAAATTACTGGCTAGAACTCTAAGGTTCTCCATGATGTGTTCGTGTTAGGTGCCCCAGCTAGAGTGAGCGGTCGGTACGCTGCGCATATTATATCAAAGTCGTTTGACATTGAAATGTTTATTCAAACAGTTAACGCCTGTTGTTAGCAACCAAACTAGCATTTCTGTATTGTGGTTGGGCTACATGATCCCAATACGAATATTTATTTAAATGACGATATTTACTTGTTTAATCAAACAGACAAAAAGACGTATTTAACTAATAAATTTTTGGTGATTTGCAGTTGTCAAAAAAAATCGTTACAATATATATATATATATATATATATATATATATATATATATATATATATATATATATATGTACACTATATATATATTATCCAACAGCAAAACTTCAGAAACAAACATTAGACCTTATAAAACAGTTAAAAATAAAAAATGATTAGCGAATTAGACGCAAAATCATTTAATAATTATACAGCACAATTCCTAAACTTTATGGTCTACCTAAAATACATAAAGCCGATTTTTCATACCGTCCCATTGTTTCCACAAATAACGCTGCCACTGAAAAACTTTCCAAATTCATTTCTGAAATTCTAACAAAATCCGTCCGTAAAACCGCATTTAATATAAAAGATTCCTTTGAATTTTCTGAACAAATAAATAATTTTCTTTTACCAGAAAATTATGTATTAATCAGTTTAGACGTCGTTTCCTCTTCACAAATATACCTAAAAATTTAGCTATGAATAACATTATTAAAATCTGGACCGACATTGAACAAAATTGTAATTTATCAAAAACATCATTTTTACAAATAGTTGAATTTCTATTTGACAACTGTTATTTTTCGTTTGATAATAAATTTTATCTACAAATTTTTGGATGTCCGATGGGATCAAATCTAAGTCCCATTATTGCACAAATAGTTATGGATGAACTATTAAATTCTGTTATTCCACAACTTCCATTTAATCTTCCATTTATTAAAAAATTTGTTGATGATCTAGAAGATTCCAGAAGATAAAATAGATGAAACTCTTAACATTTTTAATAAATACAATAGCCACATTCAATTTACAGTCGAAACAGAATCAAATAACTCAGTACCGTTCCTAGACACTCTATTAATTAGAAATAATGAAAATGAAATCATTTTAGATTGGTATCAAAAACCTACACATTCAAACAGATACTTAAACTATTATTCTTATCATCCATTTAAAACAAAGCTAAATTTTATTTTAGGATTAAAAGAACGAATTTTAAAAAATATCCCATCCCTCTTTTCATAATAAGAACATCAAAAAACTTTCAAATATTCTACAAAACAACAACTATCCTATAGACCTTATCACAAAACTATTATATAACTCAAAAAAATACATTAATACAAACAATAACGATGGTAATATAGATAGCAATAACACAACTAACGAAAATAACAAAACTCTACAACTATACAAAACACTACCAAACATAGATGATCACCTAACTAATAAATTAACTAAAGTATTTAAAAATTACAATTTCAAATACGCTAAAAAGAATATTTTAACATTAGGAACTATTTTTTCAAAATTTAAAGATAAAACTCTGGATTTGTATCAAAAAAACATTGTATATCAAATTAATTGTATAGATTGTGGTAACCCCTATATTGGACAAACGTCACAATTTTTAAAACAACGTATAACCCAACACAAAAGTGACATTAGAATCAAACCAAATTCTTGTGCTTTATCAAGTCACTCGCTCAATTTAGATCACAAAATTGATTTTGAGCATCCTAAAATTTTAGAATTAGAAAAGATACAAAAAAGATTATTCCTTGAAATGTATCATATTTTTCGCAAAAAAATTGTATAAATAAAAACAGATATTGGTGGTTTAAGTTCGATTTATACATACTTTCTTAGTCTTCAGAAGTAACCTGTACCTAATGCAATAATTGATATTATAGTGATTAATACTTCACATCATACATGCACATCACATTCATACATACATACACATGTACACATACACACACGTACTAACAAACAAACAGATTTAAAATATATAATCAGAAATATGCATGGACACTCATATAAGTATAACATGTACGCACACTCATGTTCATACATACACACACACACACACACACACGCACACATAGGCATCCTATATTTAACACTTTAAATAACAAAAAATGAAACTGAAAGGTTTCAAAATCTGACATTTTTATATTTATACAAGTTATACAATTTTTATACAACAACTTGAAGCAAACATTATTTTAAAAATATTTTTCGATTTAATTTCTATGTTAATTTAATATATATCCTCACCTTGTAAGTTAATAGCAATTGATGTATATGTTAGCCTAGTTAATTGTATTTTAGAAAGCCTGTGATCAAGAATTTGAAATAGATTCGAAAATTTAGGCCTTAAAAAAGAGTATACTTTCCTCCAGCTGACCTCAAACCCATTAATAATATATCGTATTTGTGCAAGGTCATTATCTCCAAACTGTATTATATATATATATATATATATATATATATATATTTATTGCTGTGGTTAAGCTCTTAAATCGAGCCCCAGCGTTGGACCGTCATGGATTATGCCTCTAGGAATTGAGCTACATAAATATTTTTCCTGAAAAATAAAAAAAAAATTCCAATATCTCTGGAACTCCCCCTTATTTCTGCATACCGCGACTAGCTCTAAAATTTGCTTTTTCAGAGATACTTACCATCCTAAGTTTACTGTTTTTCACTTAGAGTACCAAATAAAATTACCACTCAAATAATTCAACGAAACACACAATCTTTTTATTCACACAAATCAAAAATTTACTTCACCAGCTGCTCAATATTTACAAATTCGGATATACAGCTTCGTAAAATATTACAATCTCAACCATTAAATCCTTTTAAATTTTAAGACTTTAATTTATTTCAACAATTTTTTTTTTATATAAGTACATAGGCCTATCTTGAAACCCTAAATTAAAATTCACTTTGGTCTATGGTGAGCTTAGTATAAACCCTGTTACTTTAAATGCATAAATAAATCGCATCTTTGTTTTCAACAACCCCAAAGACCCGTTTACTCTTTACATCAAAATTTTACGTCATTTATTTACACCTTCAAATAATAAATGCAAATTGTCCTTTTCATATACCCTTCAAATTAGCTTTTATGTTCATAAAATACACACCTAATGTGTCAAATCACTATAGCACAAAATAACAGCACAAAATGTTCAAGGAATAACAAAATAAACTAATTTTGTTACCTGGAGTAAGCTTGTTGCACCGTCACCTCTAAAGATGTCGTCCTCCCAAAACATCGTCGTAGCATTCCATCCACTATCTTTCTGCTATATGTACATCAAACTCATTTCCAATCGCTATCCAATTCTCTGCAGACGTTTTCAATATTTCTACCCATATAATTGTCCAAAACAAATTAATCACCTTCCATATCTACTAAACACCCAGCATCCTCGTTCCAAAGATTGATCTAGGCACGCTTACCTCAGTAACATTCTCCGTTCGTTCTTTATATGTAGCTACAGCACCGTTTACAATTTAGCACCCATTCGTGCTTTCACACTTTTAATTAAATTAAGACGGACTGCACTATCACCGATTTATAAAATTTTAACTTAGATGTTACCATTTACGTCTAAAGCGCAGCGAAGAAGTAAGTGAAGTAAGAGAGCCCTACCTACGTCTTCTAGTATATTTATAATAGTTGAAACACACCTCCTATACCCCGTTTCAATCGAAAAGCACTCCCACCGTAACCGATTCTGAAAATTTAATATGCAACGAACTTTCTAAAACTCAGAATTTCTCATTTCATCGTAGCTTTAGTCCGAAACACTGGCTAACAAACACAACGGTAACAATCTTCTAGAAATTTTCTCTCACTCCGCTAGCAATCAGCCAATCAAAAACATTTCTCCCATTCGTAGGTCTATCATCCAACTATGTTATCTTCGTCTAACTTATATTTACCGTCTTTATTACAATCCCACTACAGCAACATAAAATCGACATTGTGGTTGACCTCTAAAATTTGTCGCGCACTTTAAACGAGTGTTTTATCCAACGTCTATTCAATGCTATTGATATCCCATCTCTATTTGTTTTCAAAGCACCTGTTATTTCGCAACTTTCGCTACGACCGTTAACTCAAATTTCTATAGAATTATGTTCCAACGTACATTCTGGTTCCTTGAACTTGTTTATTTATCTGTCCGTCTTTCTATGAATTGTTTTGCCAGATTGAAATTGTACTTTCCATGCTGTTCAACCCGTAGAATTTCTTAGGATTTATTTTTAACGGACGCTTGTTTAGTTAAATGGAAAATATGCGTTTGCATTATCGATTTTATACACAAAAGCTCTCATTATTTGATGTGCTTGATTTACAACTTTTAAAATATTAAAGTACTACAAAGCTTCTACACTTATGCAAATTTAACACTACGATTTATTACCAGAAATGTATGCTATTATCCGTTTGTTTTGAGATCAAAACTAATTAATTTGGAGCGTAAATAAATTATTCTTATTTTCTATATACACGGTTCTTACAAAATTATTCTTTTGACTTATCTATCCCTTTTAACCTATAATTTACACGATAATATATATATATATATATATATATATATATATACAAGGGTAAGGTGAAAAGTTCTCGGCCTACAATGAAAGACTGCAATTTGCAGTAAAAAAATGATTTTATTTTTCAACATAATCCCCCTTAACTTCAGCACACATGGTCCAGCGTTTCTCCAACATCAGTATTCCTTCCAGGAAGTGAGAGTCTAGAAGGCTGTAAAAATATTCGTCTACGGCCCTCTCAACTTCTTCATTGGACATGAAGCGCTTCCCAGAAACAAATTTCTTCAAGTTTGGGAACAAATAGAAGTTTGAGGGCGCCAAATTAGGGGAATAGGAGGGTGCAGGTGCGTTGTCTTGGTGAAAGATGATTTTTTCTGCTTCAAGCCAGACTTCTTCTCGCGAATTTCGGCATCCAGCTGGTCAAGAAGGGTAGAGTAATATTGGCCTGTAATTGTTCTGCCTTTCTCAAGGTAATCTTTGCTCGGATCCTTATTGAACCGGGCCAAACATTGCTGCGAAACTCGTTTTCGCATTTGCTTTTGATCGGCATTCAGCAAATGCGGCATCCATCTTGCGCAAAGCTTTCGCATCCCTAACTCTTTGTGTAAGATGTTTCGCGCCTTTTTGTCCGATAACCCTACAGCCTCAGCTATCTCCTTCACTTTCACTCGCCTATCGTCCAACACGATATCATGAACTTTTTCGATCGTTTCCGGTGTGTTTGCGGTTTTTGGTCGTCCTTCACGTGGGCCATCTTCGAGAGACGTGCGACTACGTTTAAATTCAGCTGCCCACTTTGTAACGGTTGAGAGGGAAGCGGCATTGTCTCTGTAAACTTTTGTCAACTTCGGATGAATTTTCTGAGGGGTTAATCCGTCCAAAACGAAGAATTTTATGACCGCACGATATTCAAGTACATCCATCTTAAGGCAACACGCATGATAAAAATGACTCGTCGAGCATAGATCACCATGTTCTTTAAAGCGTCACTCTTAGGAAGGGCGATACCCACCTAAGGAAAGTTGAAAACTATATAGTAATAGGTACAGGCAACGTGACAATTACTGTAACAGCAGGAGCGCCCACTAAAGATATGAGGTGCGAATTTAAAGAGGCAGAATTGAATCATTTAAAAATTCTCAAAAATCTTAATAAAACGACGACGGAAAATAACCAGTCACAACTTGAAAGAATCCCTAGGCAAACTTTTAAAATTCAAAAATAATTAGCAGTTGCCAGTACAACTATCAATGCCATATTTATTCTCCGAGAACTTCTTGTTTCATATTCTACAATCATGTGCTGAACATTAATGCAGCGCAATGGAATTCCATTAAACCGATAATTAATACTATGTGAATCTATAAATTCAGATTTGCAACTACCAAACACAAGATTAATAATTAATGCACGCCTTTATACAGATCTAAATCGGTGTACAAAACCAAGTCCTAAGTCCTAGTCACTATTTAGATGCAAATGCGTATTTTGTCGATAAATACAATTTCCCTATAAACGGGAAGGACAGCTTAATGTACGGAACGCCTAAAAATGCTAGAATAATGATGTTTTAGTAGCAGGGAGCCTTTCTATATACATCAACGTGTTCCCTTTAACATTCAGAAAAGCTTTAAGAATTCTTATTCCCTATTAACCCTTAATAATGTTCTAAAAGTTTGCTATGCAATTTCGACGCATACTAGGGGATTTTAACTTTAAAAGCTTGCGTTTCGATTTAACAGAAGCCAGTAATTTATACCAAATTGCTAGATATAATTTTTTGTACAATATTTTTTAGCTTAGAGTGATTTATTTTTAGATATAAGAACAAAACTTACATAAATATTGTAACGTACTTCAATTTACTTGTCTTTATTCGGTCTAACAAAGCTTGATTATTCAAGATTCTTTACAGAGAACTTTTAAGGCTTGAATCTGAATTGTAACAGTCATGTTTATTCGGTTTGGTTTGTATTATTATGAAAAGTTGTCTCATCCATAAACAGAATGTTTTTAACAAAATTGAGTTCCTCATTAATTTTGTTAGTTATCCATCGACCAAAAGCTTTACTATTTTAAAAAAGCGGGTTATAATACTTTAATGGCTTATACCCGTGCCGCTACAAAGTATATATTTAAAAAAAAATTCCATATTTAAAACTAGAATCACAGTAACGTATTGATCTAACTTCACTTCAAATTGTAAGACATTAAATCTCATCATTCATTTTGTTTTCGACCTTACTTAAAGTCGGTTTGACGCCGCTCTAAATTCTTTTCTATTCTGAGCTAGTCTAAAAAGGTCTACATAGCCTTCACAACCTAAATCTCTAATAATTTGACTAATATAGCTTTGTCTAGGCCTTCCTACTCTATTTTTATTTGGTAGTCTATAATCTAAAACTTTACTAAATAGTCCCTCATGTCTTAACTGGTGCCCTATCATTCTATCTCTCCTGACCTTCAATTGTTTCCACATACAGGGATCCTCACCTATCCTTCTATAAACTTCCTCGTTTGTTACTCTATCTGTCCAACTAATCTTTAACATTCTCCTATAACACCAAGTTTCAAAAAACAGACGAGTATGGAAAGTACTCCTTCAAATATAAATACGATACACGCCAGTTAATCAATTGAAACAACACCCTTTTGGTCCAAGGCAAAATAAAGCTTAAAACCTTTCACATGTTATTTTCCTGCTTTAAATCCATCCATGTTAACTAAATCATATGTAAAGTTATGTCTAAATTGGGAAGCGGATTCTACATACATTACTCTCGTAATTGACAATAGTCCGTACATTGTACTAGGCGATTTTCTTTTCGTTACTCACTCTACTACATACTTTTAACTTTAGATTTGCGTTATCAAGTCCGATGTGAATAACTAATGGGAAATTTTGATTTACAAAATAAATATATAAATCACTCTTAATTGTTGTTCCATTCATATATGCAATGGTTTTGTGTTTTCTCCTGCAACTGTTTCACAAAGCAATACACGGTTCTGCTTCTTAATTTACGTCCTACGTGTATTGGTACGTATCCGGTGTGTATCCAGTGACTAACAGGAACTTTATTTTTAGCGTTTTTTTTTCTTGGCTTAGATGTTTGTCCGCATTCCATAGGATTATTTTATACCTATCTGTTTTGGTGAATTTTATGCCTACTGCTTTTACGTTCCGTTGCGCTGATGGGGTGTTCCTTATAATGTTATGCTGCCTATCTGTATAGGATAGGGTAAGTGGACCTATGTCACATGCTACTTGACTAGTTGTAGTGGAGAGCAATTTGGTACCGATTAGCGCTTCTAGTAAAAATATTTTAATCGATTATATCGCACTTTAATTCAAAATAAGCTCCATTTATGCACAATTTTGTTTTGAAACTCGCAAATTTATTCTAAACGGACATAGAATTTCTGCCTCAACTTATTTCTCATATGCCTACTATATGTGTTGTTTCCTGCGAATTCTTTTGCTTATTGAGAGTGTTGGTAGTACGGGACTACACTTTACAAGACAGTTCAAATTTTAGTACATATTAATTAACGGTTTTACAACAAACTAACCAATTTATTGTTTGGTGCTCTGGTACAAATTAACTTTACCAGTGATTATTCTTTATACTAGGAACCAGTTGCTAAAACCGGTTCCCTGTATTTTATCTCTTTGTCCTTTTGTTTCTCAAAATTCAAATAACTAACAAGATTGCGTTAATAATTATTACATTTGATTATATTCCTGGTAAACTCTTATTTTGTTAAACATATTTTGGTGCAGGAAAATTGAAATGCATTGTAGTTTTAAGATTGTCTCTTTTTCCATTTATTTGTGAGATCGTATTATTTAGTTTTAGTGTTTAAGGATTTATTGTTATTTATTGTGGCTTTGTACCGTCATGTTTATCGTTTAAGTTCGTTAAATAAATTACGTTACTGTTACTGTGTTCTTATTTTATTTTATGTATCATTAGACAGACAAGTGAGCTGTCCTTAACTGTTGACTATCTTATATGCTTTTTATTTCAGCAGATAGAGTCGCGTTCTTAACTATCCTTATGCCCACCCCAACCTTCGACTGAACTAGTATGTCTTTCGCTTCTCTCGTTACGTTACAGTAATTCGTGCGGATCTTTCTTACTTGACCTTTCTTTTCTTCGGGATCCGTGTTTTACCGTAGCATGATAACGACGGGCCATTTCTTATGGTTAGGACAGGTTTATACACGTCCTCAAACTATAGAATCTAGTTAATTTTCGTTTAAAGTATAAGTGCGATAGTGGAAAGTCGACGACGGAGCAGTTACCAATTGTCCGCTCTTACAAAACAGCATTTTTCTGAAATTCTAAATAAATTAGATCAAGTAGTAAAACAGCTATTTAATTTTTTAGAAGGTTAGCTTCAATAGCTACTTTAAAAGATTTTTACAGTTCGTTTCTTTCTAATTGATAATATTTCTACATGATTTAACAACACTGTTAAATGAAATTAAACGTCCGATTTTGGAGAGAGATACTCGGTTTTCATCATTGCATTGCCTCACGGTTTCCTCGCCAAAGAATGCGTTAATGATGAGCACAAATTGTTGTGTAATGGGATGTTACAATACGGTTCGTAAATTTCTATACCGTATTTTCAAGTACACGAAGCATGTGCGTTTTCTTTGTGTACAAACATTCTGATCATTTTAATCACCCTTTTTTGTTCGGATCCACCATTATGTGTACTCTCTAGCTTTACAAAGATTTATAGCACCGCAATTTCTGATCCTGAAAACTCTATTAAAAGCTTTATGACTTTTTTAACCATAAATATTCCTATTAATTACATTTTTTGCAGTATTTTTAACAGCTTGCGTTTACTTGCCATTGAAAAATACTGTCTTCTATTTAAAACAAATTTTACATTATTAAATAAGTGATTTTTTACTGGCGATACTAGGAGTTGACTGGAGAGCCAACAAGCGAGTCAGCCGCATCACTATATAAGTAAAAACCATTACCGGACATATAATGTAGAAAATTTTATTGTCACTCATTTGAAAATTATATTTCTTGCATTTTCTAACACAAAGGATTTGAATACAAAATAACTCACAATTTCATAAGGAAAAGCTCATACGGTTTGAGCGGCATTGTCCTTTCTAATATATGATTTTTGCTTATTGATTCACTAATTTAAAACTAGCGGTTGCAGAAGTATATGTGAAGATCTCCGTCAATCAAAAAGTTAGTTTATAAATGTATGTTCCCACTGGAATCTGCACATACTCTTGGAGAACAAATCTGAATCATAGAGAAGCTTCGTTGTCCAGAATTACTATCTTTGAAAATCTAAAATGTATTTTAATTTCAACATGACAGACGATAAAAATCAACTGTCATCTGCCAAACATGCTACCAACCTGTAAAGTAGCGCTTTACAGGTGACCTGCGTGTAAAGTAGAAATTGCATTGTTTGCTTGAATTAAATATAAACCGCTTACAAATGACTAAATAATAATAGTATATTATTCAACGAGAGAGTTATGATAGCTATTACTCATTCGGAAGATTTGTGCCGCGACCTGTTAGGACGAGCGGCGTAATCCGAATGAGTATTGGCCATACTCGCAAGTGGAATACCATACTTTTCCCACGACTACACAAATCTTAATTATCAGATATTTTCTAAACGTTTTAACTAATATCGCAAACACTGACAAGCAAAATTTATTCGTCAAAGTGTAACAGACTACTTTGCATGATACAAAAATTATACTTCGCCTATAAAGACTGAAGGTATGCACCGGGTGGTCAAAGGTGTTGGATTATGATCATAATCTACGACCAGGATGTTCCTGATTGGTCAAAGGCGTTGGATTATGAATTCATATACACCTACAGAATAATGAGTACTATTATTGACCTATTCTTAAATGCGTAGAAAAGCATTACTAGATAATCGTGGGAAAAAGTTATTGCTTGTCGCTGTTTCATTTACTTTACAAAAATTATTCAGAGAATTATATTATATGTTTCCAGAGTTATTATTGACAACCTAGTAGCATAAGAATTTGGAAGAGAAATTTTTTGGCAATGAGATAGCTAAAAAATAAATAATCTGATTGTGTGAACCCTAGTCGTATATTTTTGTAGTAGAAATACACTGTCGATATTTGTAACAATAGACGCGAATTGAAACGTGATAGTGAATCAAACAAATAATCACTTATGTGGCCGCAAACACTAGCTTGTATCAGTTATAAAATTAAAATGGGTGCTCCCATTTTTAAGAAGCTCTATCACTTGTTACTATTATTACCAGACAACAACCCTCAGAAAAAACTAAATTCATTTTATTCTGTGAGCGCGCCTCAAAACTTCTTCTTTTTGTTCTGTCGCCAGCACGTTATACAAGAGCCATTTTTTTTCAACCTCCGATCGCTCCGTGCAGACGCTACGCGGGTAGCAGAAAGCGGGCATGCACTGTAGGCGACTGCGCAGCTCTTGCACTACACACTCCGCCATTGTTGACATTCAGGCGTCAGTTGGCGTTGTGATACAGCCACGTAAACATGTCCGCTATCATTGATGCTCCCGCCAAGTGTGAAGTGCGAAGTGTGATTCGTTTTCTACAGGCTGAAGGCCATAGTGTTGCAGAAATCCATCGAAGAATGAGTCGTGTGTATGGGGAAAACTTCATGAGTGATGGTGTTGTGTGTGAATGGTGTCGAAAGTTTAAAGATGGCCGTAATGATGTGCATGATGAAGGGTGCCAAGGGCGTAAATATGTCGTTTCAGGTGACCTGGTTCAAAGTGTTGACAGAATGGTTACAAAAAACCGCAGATTCGCCATTACTGCTTTGTATACGGAATTTCTAATTAGGACCTTCAAACCAACGTCAAGGACTACTTGAATTCATTGGCGGCAACCTTCTTTGCACAGGGTAATAAAAAGCTTGTCCACGGATATGACAAATGTCTTAATCTCTTCGGTTGTTTTGTCGAAAAATAACCGTAAGTGTTCCAATCTTTTGGTAATAAAATTATTGTTTTATATGAACTTGTCTTTTATTTATAGCCTATAGGAGGTTGAAAAAAAAGGTCCTCGTAATTACGCCCACTATATAAAGGGAAAGTATATATAATATAAGCAGCTCTGAATCAACCAGGAAGTCATTCTTGTGATCGATATCCAAAGAACAGTACTGCTAACACTCTTGTGATTGACATTCAACAGTTGTCCGGTATTACACTGTATAGAAGCTGCGCCAATTAAATCACGCATACACAATCCATGACTTTTATCCCGATTAAAACACTTACTCCCATGATACAGTCAGTAATTGTGTTATTTTAGCCAGAACTTTACACTACTTGCTTGTAATTGGAGATACCAGAGAACCACCTCGACGATGCCCTTAGCTAGCTAGACATTTTCAGCAAATTCACGACATTCAGGCCTACCACCACGAACCGTGGCAGCTCTAACTTCCCCACCGCGACAGGCGCTTCCTAAGTATCCGGTATCTTTTTTTGCGACGACTAATGATAATCATTTATTAGTCCATAACAACATTTCATTAGTTTAAATTGCTAAGTACTTCATTCAGCCGCTAAAAGTCTTCTAAGTTAGTAAATAATTATAGTTAAAAACTATTGTTTTTGAACAATGGATAGCACATTGGTAGTTTAAGTAGTGAAATTGGCAATAAAATTAATAACTCTCGTAATATTTTATTTTAAATTATACGGTTAAAGAATCTGAATTTTGCACATGCTATTAGGCATAGAGACTTAAATTCCGACATCAATTAAAAAATTTTATGCGGGGAGAGGTGTTCAATCTGTTTTACCACCATTACCACCACCACCTTACATGTGATTTTCCAATGCTCCACCCGAAAGTACTACACTGGCCAGGAAACGAGTTTCTTTTACCTGGAAAATTTAGAATTTTGCCGAACCCTTGCTGTTCCAAGCAAAGTAGGGATCTTTAACGTGCGTGACAACACACACACACAGGACCTCCATTTTACCTCTCATCCGAACTAGGGTGTATTTTTGTAGAAAATGCTTGCCTAACATTTTTCAAGCGGACCGTGTCGGGATTCGAATCCGGGACTTTGGGTGAAGTAGTCACATGCATACGACTACGCCACGGAGCCGCCTACTACCACCGTTACCTTACATGTGATTTTCCAATTCTCCACCCGAAGGTACTACATTGGCCAGGAAGCGAGTTCTTTTTACCTGGAAATTTTGGAATTTTGCCGAACCCTTGCTGTTCCAAGCAAGGTAGGGATCTTTAACGTGCGTGACAACACTCACATACGGGACCTCCATTTTACCTCTCATCCGAACGAGGGTGTTTTTTTGTGAAAAATGTTCGCCTAACATTTTCCAAGCGGACCGTGTCGGGATTCGAACCCGGGACCTTGGGCGTAGTAGTCACACATACCACTACGCCACGGAGCCGCTCACTACCACCACCACCACGTATGGGGGTCAAATTGGTAGATTTGATTTTAGCTTTTGTGAGTAGGGTTAGAACTGGAGTTATTGCTAACTTGCACCACAAGGACTTAATGTCATTTTTAATTATTGTTTTAAGGTGATTGAAATTAGAATAAAAAACAGTTTGAAAAAATTCAATTTAACTAAAATTAATGTTTCAATCTGCGGCGAGTTTATCAAAAAGTTCAATTCTGATGATAATAATATAACGGATTTTAAACATTTTAATACCAAAAATATGGTAATTGATGTAGGAACATTTTTATTGTTTGCGATAGTGTAATCAATTACAACTAATAACAAAACTCTTTAAATTTCAAGAATCTAAATCAGATTGGGTGTTAAAAAATATTGCATCAATGTAGGTTAATATAAATAAATACGAAATGAGTAATGGGCGTGTTTCCTGAGATTACAATGCTTTCGCTTATTCTCCATTATTTTTTCTAAAAACTACGTTATTCATCGTCAGTTTGAATAGATTTTTTCAAACTTGTTCCTAGTTTGTTCTCCGGAGATCTGTATTTAAATCAATGTCTGACTTTAGTCAGCAGTTTGTTTAAATTTAATTATCCTTCAAATACCTTTTAATTTAAGTTTGTTTGTTAATAAATAAGTAGAAAAAAACTGTCATCCTTCGTACCAATGTTTGTTCTATGTAAAAGATGTTTGTAATTTTTTCTAGATATAATGTATTTTTTGTTAAAAAATATATTGTTATTTTTTAAATAAATTATTATATATCATCATTAATTATAACAACTGTAATATTTAAGCTAAATTTTACATAAGCAAGCAATTACAACATAAAGTTGCCAAGCGTAGTGCAAAAACTACTTATTTTGGTACCATAAGCAAGTGTTAAAAACTTACATCCACTCGTATATAACACTACTAACCGATCAACTAGTTCCAATTTATAAACGAAATTCAAATTAATAAAATCACACAGTTTATTGTCACTTGCGAGGTTAATTGAAAAAATAGGCACTAAGTCAATAATAAATAGACCAAGGGTTTGAAACATTACTTTTTGCAAATATTGTGCAACATTGCTTTCTCTGAAATAATGTGTTAAAAGAACAAGTTAATAAAAAATACCCCCGGAGGCTTGTGAGAAATACAACCTAGAGTAATGTTAGAAAAAGACCAGACAACCATATTATTCTATAGGATTGACCGTTAAGGTTTTCAACACAATACATAATTTCTTGAATTATAAAATTATTTGAGCCGTTGTGTTTGTTAATTTTGGTGGGACATCTTATAAAGCTATTCCGCCTGATGATACATTTATTCTTATTTGAATATTTCCGCAAAGGGTGTTTGGTGTTTACGTTCGTGTTACCACAAAAAGCAAAAGGAGTGTTGACCTGACACTGAATATATAAGGTTATCATAAAGTAAGGGATATATTTTAAATTATGATAACTTTTTAACAAATTAAGTTAATAACAAGAAATAAATGAAATCTAATTGCTTATGAAATGGGATTTAGTATGCCCAAAACAGGTTACGGCAATTGCTCAATATGACCTCCATTTTGTTGTTGTAAGATCACCATCCTTACCTCCAAATTGTACACAGCATTTCATAACATTTCTGGTTGAATTGTACCAATTTGCTCCGTAATACTGTCTTTTAATTCTTGTAGCGTAGTTGGTCGTCTTCTAAACACTAAACTTTTAAATAACCCCACAGCCAGTAATCCGCTGGGTTTAGATCAGGTGATCTTGGTGGCCATGAATTTACGAAATGTCTGCTTAACACGCGATCTTGAAAACGTTGGTTAACAATTCTTTGACTGGTCGAAAATGTGCGGGGTGCTCCATCCTGCATAAAATGATGTTTTCAATTCCGTAGTGCTCGTTTTGCAGCTGTGGAATAACATAATTTTGTAACATTTGCAAGTATTGTTCACCATTTACAGTTACAGATACGGCTTGTCCATTCTGCATTTCCTCGTACAAATACGGACCAATAATAAAATCAGCTGTAAAACCGCACCATACGGTGACTTTCTTGTCATGAAGACCTTTTTGAACGATTTGTTGCGGATTTTCTGCAGACCAGATTCTACAGTTTTGAGTATTGACTCCACCATTCAGAGTAAAATGTGCCTCATCTGTCCATAAAATACGGGATAACCATTCGGGTTCAATTTCTATCTGAGCCATTACTCGCAAAGAAAAATCGTACCTAGTAGCCAAATCTGCGTCCTTTAATTCAAACAGCATTTTCAGTTTATATGGATACATGTTTAGAATTTTGCGTAAAATTTTCCAAACTGTGGTATACGGCATTTGCAATTGCTTGGATATCGCATTTGCACTGCTGATTGCGAGTGAATTGCTTCTGGCTATGTCTTGATTTTCATGAAGAACCTCTGCAACTTGGACATCACTAATTATTGGTCTTCCTGATCTTGGTAAGTCAGTTACAGACCCTGTTCTTTCAAATTTTGTATCAAATTGCGGTACGCTTTCATTTGACAGGGTCCCGCTCTCAAACCCATTCTCGTGCGAAATCTTCGTAATCCAGCGGTGTAATTTCTGCCGGATTCATAATAGCACTGAACTAAACCAATTCTTGTTTGTAAATCCATGTTATTACAGTTGAGTCGTTTGAACTCAACGTTTACTTGAGTTTTAATTTCAAAATAAAACTTCAAATTGAATAATTTCGTTTTGACACTAGTGTCAACAATTGTTATGACAACGCTTTTGTTTCTCATAGATACGGTAAAATCCCATTCATTAAGCAACTAGATTTCGTTTATTTTATGTTACTAACTTAATTTATTAAAAAGTTGTAATGATTTAAAATATATCCCTTACTTTATGATAACCTGGTATATTAAACAAGAATTTATCGTATACCTTAAAAAATCAGCTGCAGAATTTTATCTTTGAAAATTTCCTTTAATAATCCCATATTTTTAAAGCTTATCCCTATGACCCTATAACACGGTAATGAAATGTAAAATTTCTCGCAACATTGGTGAATTATTCAACCAAATAAATAATGGCTGCTTACAGTTCAAAGAACGCTATTTAAATTTCTAATTTCTTAATCTAAAGTTTATCATTTTAAATTTCTGCTCTAACACACAAATTTCTTGTTTTATGTTTCTAATACCTTCAATCATGTTATTTTTGATGTGACAAAATACTCTTTTGTAACTATAAGTACCTCTGTAACACATTTTTAAGTCATTAACTACGTTCCCATTCTGAATGGACCTGCACCTTAAAGAAGTTCAAGATTACTAGCACGGGCGAAACGGCTTGCGTGTTTCAGTGAGCTAAGGAGGAGAATTATAGGTTCGACCAAATTAGTGGGGTCTTCAGTGAGAAACTAGAGTAAGATAGTTTCTCGAAAGAGGGCAGTAGCTCTTTCGGTACTTAGACTGGCAGAGACCATTGGGTCGGTATGGCATTATAAGACAAACTACTGCAATGTGGAAGGCAACGGAACACTACCACATTACCTCCCAAGTACACATCGTACTTAAATTGTTATTAAAGGTGATAGCATACTCTGGGGTAAAAGATTTTGGAGTTAAAATAGTCCTCCATTCGGTACTCCGGGTGAGGACTACTTTGTAGGATGTGATCCGAAACTTTAAAAGAAGAGCCGAGAACATTCTGCGAGTCGGATTGTGGAATGTCAGAAATATGATGCAAGTAGGTAAGTAAGCTAGAGAACTTGAAAATTTAAATGGATAGGTTAGCATTAGACACATTAGGAATTAGCGAAGTTCGGTGGCCAGAGGTGAAGGATTTTTAGAGCGGGGACTTTAGGATGATTCATACAGGATCAGAGGAAGGAAACTCGGGGATAGTTATTCGAAGAAATATTCGACAATGTAGACAACTACTTACAAAGAAACGAAAGAGTACCCATAGTTAGATTAGAATCTAAACCGGTAAATAAAGTAATAATACAAGTGTACATGCTCACCTCTAGCTACAGTAAGGAGGAGGTAAAAGCGATCTACAAAGATATCAAAGACATACTAAGATGCGTAAAGGACATGAAAATTTAATAGTTACAGGGGATTTTAATGCAGTGGTAGGTGAGGGTAGGGAAGAAACGTTAGTAGGTTTAGGCTGGTAGAATTTTGCGACAGAAAATATTTAAACAAAATTATTTCAGCTTCATGCTACGAGATATAGGAAGAGATCAAATAAATTACATTCTTATTACACAACGGTTTAGGAATCGAGTAAAAACTGAAGAAGCTGCTCAAAAGTAAATATAAACACTGACCCCAACATCGTAATTATGAATACCATTCTTATATTTAAGAATTTGAATGAAACGAACGGAAAAGGGCACTTTGCCTTTAAGAAACTAAATGGTCAAGATACCTTCGAAAATTAGTCAAATGAACAGCTGAAGGATATTTGCAAAATTTTGGATAGTAATGAAGTAGAAACAGAACGGAATAACATTAAATTCAGCTTACACATGACGGCCAAAGATATTCTGGGGTGTACACAAAACAAAAGGGAATCGTGTATAATAAAAAATATCCTGAATTTAATAGAAGAAAGACGAAAATAAAAACCAGACCAGACGAAGCAAACAGAGATACAAAGCCATAAAATGGGAAATTATTTGCAAATGCAGGAAAGCTAAACAACAATAGATTGATGAAAAGTACAAAGACGTACAATATATAGGGAATTTATATGCTGGACAGGAACTAACAGTACTGCAATAATAGGAATTAGACATTATAAAGGATGACTTGGGATACCCTAGCATTAAAAGGTCAGAAAAATGGTAAAACATCGGATATGGATAAGAGGCAAGCAGAAACTCTAGAAGTCGCTGGACAAGTAGTAACAGAACGTCTATTCCAACTCGTAAGCTATATGTATGAGAGAGGCTAGAAACCCAAAGGTTTCAAATGTAACATCATGTCACTATATAAAAAAATAGAGGCGCTGATAAATGCGAAATATTTCGAACAATGAGTGACAGCACACATGTCAAAAAAATTAACTAGAATTGTACAAAAACGGATGGAAAAACGGGCTGAAGGAATACTTGGGGAAGATCAGTTTGGGTTTAGGCAAAACAGGAGAACAAGGGAGAGAATTTTAGCTCTGAGGGTGATAATGGAGAAGACAATAGAAAAAGGAAAAAGCGTATATATAGGGTATATTGATGCAACCGTCTTGAAATTCCTGAAATTTACTCCGTGGACGTGCCGTACGTATACAAAATCGCTTCCACCTGTCGCGTTATCGTACGTTTGGAAAACTGTCTGTTCCTAACCAATGATACTATTCTGTGTCGTCATAAAACTCCGCCTGTAATATTTTTATCTCTGTCTGATGCATGTCTGCTGTCGCGTTCAAAACCCCACTTGTGTTATAGAAAATCGATATTGCTGACAGCTCACTTCACTCCACGTGGATTAGTACGTGCGTTTTAAATATTAATGCTTTTATACCTGTCTCTATTTGTAGCATATTAACTATCGTGTATTTCCTTTGCTCTTTAAGAACTTTGTTTAGCTTGTGGTTTAAACCCAACTGACGGTTGAAAATATTTTTAACAAGTCCTGTGTTATTATGCTTATAATTTCGACGAATGTAACCTTTTAAAAATGCAAGTGTTCGACCGTTTAGCACAACACTTCTTGGAGTTTATATTTCGTCGTAAAACTTGACGTTTGCTTGTTACAAAGAAACCTTTTACCTTGCGATTATTGATTTTCCTTACCCTAGTGGGTTTTCTAATGCTTTTACGTGTTGAATTAAAATAAATTAAAATTAATTATGCGTATTCTATTTGTTTTAAAACTGTTTTTCTTTATGTCCTTTCTAACATACCATTATTGATTATAAAAATACGTCAATACATGTCCGTTCTCCCTAAATGAATTAAATAAATTTTGCGCGTAAATAATTTGTTCTTTTCTCTATACAGGGTCGTCGAAATTGTATTGTTTACCCCCAAATTTAACCCTTGAATCCATAACAATATATTTATATATATATATATATATATATATAAACCTCGCAAAACAGCATTGGAAAAGACCAACGCTATTGTGTGAACTGCTATCTTTGTTCATTTAACATTTATAATTGGGATCGTATTTAGATTTGTGTGATTCACAGTCCATAAAAGCTCTCAAAATATAATTTGAGTGGATAGAGGGTTATGAACTATTGAATCTTTTTCTAAAAGTTAAAACCTGCATTATTATTTTAAATTTATATTAAAATAGGTGTAATAAGTTGATTATGGTATTAAGTTCTTCATATAACTCCTACGACCATGAACATTCTGGTGGTTTCGGTAAAATGACTACTAAGTTTTGGCTGCCAAGTTCACACAGGTGTACATCATAGTATCAGAGGTAGAAGTATATTTTTCAGCCGGATCGTAGCTGATAGCTATGAATGCGATTGAAAAATCACATTGTTACGTCATCATCGAACATTCATTGGAATTTGTGACAATAAACACGAGTGGTGCGGCTGTCCTGCAGTTTTGAGTGAAACATTTATACCGGCAGTGAAAGTGCGTAGTCCGAGTCGCATTCGAACCCTTGCAGAAAACGGTTGTGTGAGAGCTTTTGAAAGCGACACCGACACCCAAACGGAGCGTGTTTGGTTGTTCGCGAAAGCTTTTGTGTGTGAACGTTTATTGCCCACAGCGGCACAGCATAAAAGGTATTTATACCCTTTTTTAAGTAGTTTGGTGTAGTTGTTTTTAGTTATTATATAACCGCTCCACCGCCATGAGTATTGCTACAAAAGCAATTGGTCCTTCCCTATAATTTAACATATCTTATCACCTTTATCATCCCATCCCAGTAAGCCATTGGTCCAAACGATTCGAATTCACCAGTTCTATGGTATACGCATATCCTAAACTTTGCATTCCAGCGAGCTTTTTAATTAATTAATGATTTAGCTTTAAATTTGTGTTCAAGCTCCATATTTAGCGGGTTAAAATATGTACAATATTAGCTACATACTTTCGTTAGACTAAATTAAGTGATTTCGCCGTAATTAAAACCAGCAAGCGTTTTAATTACAAACAAATCCTTAATATAAAATTTGTTAATTTGCACTAAAAGCCATTGCGCGTTTTTTAGTTTTCACATACAACCCTTTCAGTCGTTTTACAACGTAAAATATTGAATACATCTGCAAAGGGAATAAAGTTGTAAAGCTGAACGCTTCTTGCAAATAAGTTAAGCCGCATGTTCCTGAGCTTTGATGTAAAGCCGCCCGGGTTGTAAGCTGTAAATCTTATATAAACGCTTTGTTTGACAAACCGGTAGGTTTTCGACGTCTCGTTTAAGACCACATTGCAGGCTAATAGTCATAAAACGTGATTTATTGGTTTATACGCTGTCTTACCTTTTCGTGCCTTGAACAAATCATAATATTTTAATATTTCTCAGCGCACATTTGAGCTTTGCCGTTTTACAGCATTTTTATAGTGTAGTCCTTTCAGAATCTTTCAGAATGGCTCCCAAGAAAATACAGGTAGCAGAACTCCAATTGCTTAAAATACGCATTATGGAGATGTGGGAGCTGAGTAACGCTATTCAAAGTGACCCAACTTTAAAGGCGTTGTTCCTTATTCAAACAAGGGGAGTACATGACCTTTACAGAGATTTCAATACAATTTTAGTTGCTGTCTTAGCTTCATGTGACGAGGTAGAATCATTAAATTACAACGCTTTACGGAAGGAAGTAGATTCCGCTTATTATTGCATACTGCTGCATCTCGAAACGATGCAAGAAACGCGGGCACAAATCACGGAAAATGCTCCAAGCAGCACGGTATCAAAATTGGTACCGTTAAAGCTCCCAAATTTTAATAATGAGGTAACGGAATTCACATCCTTTATCGATTTATTTGACAGTCTGGTCTATAATAACGCGTCGCTGTCCAATATCGAAAAATTAAATTATCTTATCAGTTGCTGTAGCGGGGAGTCTTTGAAAATCATTAAATCGGTACCCATTTCGGGAGACAATTTTATCATTTCCTATAACGCCTTGCGTGAGAGATTTAGCAATCCGCGTTTATTGGCAACTTTGCATTGGAAAGCTATGAAAGACTTTCCACCTTTAAAATCAGAAGACCCTAAGAAACTTAGGGCACTTATTGACTGTTTTTCAGAGAACCTTGCTGTTCTAACTAACTTAAAGTTTCCCACTGAACATTGGAACTTTATTCTGGTCGATTGTCTTTTAGAAAAGCTCGATCCGTTCACTAGAAAACACTTCGAACTCCAATCGGATCCGAAGCAAATACCTAATTTCGAGGATTTGAGATATTTTTTAACTCAACAATGTGCAGCGTTGGAAACCTTTTCTTCAACCGCACCTGTTTCTTATTCGACAACTGTCCATACATCTCACACATCAGTGCCTAAGAAATCCTCAGCGTTTCAATTTAAACCAAGAGTTTCTTCTAACGTAGTTTCACTGGATACACCAAGTAGCTCCAGTGACACAAATAATTCATTTTCGCACCATTGTCCTTCCTGCAAAGGCAATCACTTAATTTATAGATGTCAATCGTTTCTAAAGAAAACTCCGACGGAACGTTTCGACATTGTCAAACGCTGACGCCTTTGTTTAAATTGCTTACGAACAGACCATGCGTCCATGCAATGCAAATCTTATAATTCCTGTCGAACTTGCGCCAAGCCGCATCATACCTTGCTACATTTTGAAGCGCAACCTGCTTCTAGCCGTTCAGCTAAATCGACCGCTACACCTATGCATAAAAATGCCAATAGGACGCAGTCAGCCTCTCCTATTCCGGCAAATGTGTTGTCTTCACAGACGAATTCAAATCTTGGGGTTACTGTCTTACTCTCCACTGCTGTTGTGGAAGTTCAAGATCGTTCTGGTAGATACAAACCGATCAGGGTACTCTTAGACCCTGGCTCTCAAGCTAGCTTTATTCGAGACGATTGCGTGAGCAAACTTTGGATTCCACGCTAACGTTCTCAAGTTCCGATTTATGGACTTGGACAGACAACTTCGGCAGTCAATAGGGGTGCCGTCAGCTGCACCATTCGCTCTATGTTAGACTCTGAAAAATCTTTAGAAGTCACAACTTTTGTGCTTTCGTCAATATCTGGCAAATTACCCAGCGTTGAAGTTCCTAATAATTGGGAACACTTATGCGGCCTGCACTTTGCAGACCCGACCTGGAACTCTCCAGGAACTATTGACATGCTCCTTGGAGCAGATGTTTATCCGTTCATCATCAATGGCGGTGTTATACATGGCAAATTTCTTCAGCCTGCCGCCATAAATACAATTTATGGTTGGACTATTATTGGTCCCACAAAAACTTGCAGTCTGATACTGTCCAAGCATTTTTACTTCTGTAGAAGATCCTATCGACCAGACCCTAAGGCGGTTTTGGGAGATAGAAGAGTTGCCATCCAAGCCTTATACTTCTCCAGAAGAAGAAAAGGCAGACTTGATTTTGAAAACACGTTTTCTCGTGACCCTAGCGGTCGTTTTATTGTTGCGTTACCGTTCAACGATACTTTGCCCGTTTTGATAAGTCCTTTACATGGCTAAAAACGACTATTTTCGTTGGAGCGCAAATTGCATGCTCAACCGGAGCTACGCGCACAGTACAACAATTTCATGCAGGACTATCTTGATGCGGGTCATATGGCATTACTCGATTCTCCGCCCGTTGGGAACGATAATTATTTTTTACCCCATCACCCTGTGTTTAAATTCGTGTGGTTTTTGACGCCTCTGCAAAGGCTAAAAACAACGTGTCACTTAATGACACTCAATTGGCTGGACCTAGTCTCCAAAACGACATTTCGTCAATCTTACTGAAATTTCGTACTCATCGTTTCGTTTTACTTGTGATGTTCGCCAAATGTATCGACAAATTTTGGTTACCGAAGAACATCGAAGGTTTCAATTAATTGTTTGGCGGTTCTCCGCAGAAGAACCCATTCAGACTTATCAGCTTAATACAGTGACCTATGGTATTAAATCATCGCCTTATCTAGCATTAAAACTCTTCAGCAATTAGCCATTGACGAAGGCAAAGGTTTCCGTTAGCCGCTGAGGCTATACGGTCAAATCTATATATTGACGATTTCGTCGCCGGTGGAGACTCTATACAATCGGCCCGCAAAATTAAAGATCAACTCATCCGACTTTTACATTTGGCTGGTTTTGAACTTCGAAAATGGAGTTCTAATTCAGTTTCTATTTTGGAAGGCATTCCGTCAGATTTTGCTAATATACTTCTCTCGATTTCGATTCTGACGAATCAATAAAATATTAGGTCTTCAATGGTCACCTACAGAAGATATTTTCTCATTTCGGGTTAAACCATTAAACCTAATATGTACAAAGCGCAACATACTTTCACAAGTTGCCAGAATATATGATCCATTAGGGTTTTTAGCCCCACTAACACTTTTTGCAAAACGCCTAATCCAGCATCTGTGGATGTTAGGTTTAAATTGGGATGACATCCCACCAGCAGACATTTCGTCTCAATGGCAGCAGTATCAAGAAGAGTTGCCGTTATTATCGTCATTAAAGTTACCACGTTGTCTACCCTCTTCGGATCCTTTTACTTGTCATTTGCATGGGTTTTGCGATGCTAGCGAGGTAGGGTATGCAGCGGTAGTGTATTTCCAGTTCATAAATCAAACTACCGGAGAAATAACTGTACAATTTGTAACCGCTAAAACAAAAGTAGCTCCAATTAAGCGCATTTCAATTCCACGTTTGGAATTATGTGCCGCCGTTTTATTAACCGATTTACTTTCTTTTACCATTCGTTCTTATCAAGGCTTGATTGACATCTCCGATGTTTCAGCGTGGAGTGATTCTACGGTCGCTCTCACTTGGACACGTTCTCCACCTTTTCGTTGGAAAACTTTTGTGACGAACCGTGTTAGCCACATTCAAGAAATCCTTGCACCTAGCCGATGGTTTTATATTAAATCTTCGCATAATCCGGCTGATCCTGCATCTCGGGGATTAATTATTTCATGTTCGCTATGGTGGGCGGGGCCTGAATGGCTTCACTACCCTAGTGACTCGTGGCCGCCTCAACCAACATTGTCAACCTCAATTGCTGAGGTAACTACGGAAAAGAAGATCCTAACATTTGTCGCTCAAACAGATCCAAACGTCATTGACATTTTACTAAGTCGCTTTTCATCGTTATATAAAATCCAAGGCATCGTGGCTTACATTTATAGATTTTCTAAACCCATGGCTCAACGTCATACGGGTCCCTTAACAGACATTGAATTACACAATGCTCTCATGATTATCGTTCGGCATGTACAAAATATTACATTTTCAAAGGAAATAGCTTCGATCAAGACAAACCGTAAATTACCTAAAAGCTTGCGAAAACTCTCTCTATTTGTTGATCCACAAAATATCTTAAGAGTAGGTGGGCGCTTGACACATTCTTCGCTTTCCTATTTCGAAAAGTTTCCTGCGTTATTGCCTCAGCGGCACCGATTAACCGAACTTATCATTCGGTCAACTCATGAAAGGTATTACCATCCCGGTGTTAATACCACAGCGTATCTTATCCAACAGAATTTCTGGATCCTTTCCATTAAAAATTCAATCCGAAGTTATTTATCATCATGTCATAGATGTTTTCGTACCAAACCGGTCCTGGTAACTCCTCCTATGGGAGACCTACCGGCAGCACGTATTACCCAAATCAAACCGTTCAGTATTGTTGGTGTTGATTTTGCTGGCCCTCTTTTAATAAAGGCTAACCGCCTGCGAGGCTCTAAAACTCTTAAGGCCTATATTTGTATTTTTGTTTGTTTTGCCACTAAGGCAGCACATATTGAACTCGTTTCGGATTTGTCGGCAGACGCGTTTCTTGCCGCTTTGCGACGATTTATAACACGTCGAGGACGCTGTTCTCAGATATTTAGTGATTGCGGTACTAATTTTGTAGGTGCCTATCGTCAGCTTATGAGTTATCTGCATAGTGTAGTAACCTCAGAAAAGATAAAGTGGTCGTTTAATCCACCTAGCGCCCCTCACTTCGGTGGCTTGTGGGAAAGCGGTGTTAAGTCGGTAAAGACACACCTAGCTCGCGTAATCGGCGAACAAAAACTTACCTTTGAGGAACTTTACACAGTTCTTACACAAATTGAATCTGTTCTAAATTCAAGGCCACTCTGCGCTTTGAGTTCGGATCCAAATGACTTGCGTTGCCTAACACCAGGTCATTTCCTAACTATGGAGCCTCTTTCTGCACCACCAGATGAGGACCATTCAACCAACGTTTTATCATTAAAGAGCAGGTGGAAACTCCTGCAAAAACTCCACCAAGATTTTTGGGCTCGCTGGAGCCATGAGTACTTACATACTCTGAATCAAAAGGTTAAATGGCACTCTAAGGTAGGTGTCCGACAAGTTGAAAAGGACACTATTGTCCTCATCAAGGACGACCAGCTTTCTCCACTTCAATGGAAGTTTGGCCGTATTATTAATACCTTTCCCGGTGCGGACGGTATTATACGTGTCGCGGAGATCAAAACTGCACATGGCACATTAAAACGACCTTTGGTCAAACTAGCACCGCTACCGGTATTTTAATTTTATTTTTATGTTTAGATGTATATACACATTTCTTACATGTATACTAGTATATTATTTTTACATATTTGCTTATTTAGATATATATTTTTATTTTTGCATAGTTGGTAATATCGCTCGCTGTAGTGTACCACCCTATCTTTCGTTACCTGCTTTCCTAGCAAGGTCAAATCCCATGTGATTTCCTTCACCCAACCTACTTCCCTCCTTTTCAAAATTCTATGAATTTGGTGGGCGGTATGTTACGTCATCATCGAACATTCATTGGAATTTGTGACAATAAACACGAGTGGTGCGGGTGTCCTGCAGTTTTGAGTGAAACATTTATACCGGCAGTGAAAGTGCGTAGTCCGAGTCGCATTCGAACCCTTGCAGAAGACGGTTGTGTGAGAGCTTTTGAAAGCGACACCGACACCCAAACGGAGCGTGCTTGGTTGTTCGCGAAAGCTTTTGTGGGTGAACGTTTATTGCCCACAGCGGCACAGGATAAAAGGTATTTATACCCTTTTTTAAGTAGTTTGGTGTAGTTGTTTTTAGTTATTACATAACCGCTCCACCGCCATGAGTATTGCTACAAAAGCAATTGGTCCTTCCCTATAATTTAACATATCTTATCACCTTTATCATCCCATCCCAGTAAGCCACACATCACTCAACTTTCTCAACATCCACCTTTTATACCAGATACAATTGTATTGTGTATATAAAATGCTTGTTATTAACAGTCGAAATATATAATTTGGATTTCTTGTTACTCGATAAATTAAATACTACACACAAGGCAGAAATTTAAATAAATAGGCAATTTCGAATGGACCTGCACCTTGCCAAAGTTCTAAATTACTAGAACAGGTTAAATGGCTTGCGTGTTCTAATGAGCTAAAGAGCCAAACTACAGGCCCAACCAAAGTAGTAGGGTCGTTAGTGAGGAACCAGACTAAGACAGGTCCCCGAAAGAGGGCAGCGGTTCTTTCGGTACTTAGATTGGCAGAGACCATGGGGGTCGGTATGGCAGTCTAAGACACACTACCGCGATGTGGAGGGCAACGGGAAACCACCACATTATCTCGCAAGTACACATCGTACTTAAATTGTAACAAACATGATGGCATTCTTTGGGGTAAAAGATTCCGGAGTTAAAATAGTCCCTCATTCGGATCTCCGGGAGGGGACTACTTCGGAGGATGCGGTTGGAAAGTTAAAAATAAGAGTCGGGAACATTCTGCGAGTCGGAGCGTGGAATGTTAGAAGTATGAAGCAAGTTGGTAAGCTAGAGAACCTAAAAATCGAAATGAATAGGTTATTACTAGACATAGTAGGGATCAGCGAAGTTCGATGGCCAGAGGCGGGGGATTTTTGGAGTGGAGATTTCAGGGTAATTCATACAGGAGCAGAGGAAGGAAATTTGGGTGTGGGGATAGATATGCAGAAAAAGATAGGATACTGTGTAGAAAATTACTTACAAAAAAACGAAAGAGTACTCATGGTTAGATTAGAATCTAAACCGGTAAACACAGTAATAATACAAGTATACATGCCCACCTCTAGCTACAGTGACAAAGAGGTAGAAGCCACCTACAAAGATACGTAAAAGGACATGAAAAATTAATAATTACGGGGGATTTTAATGCCGTGGTAGGTGAGGGTAGGGAAGGAGCGGTAGTAGGTTTATATGGTTTAGGCACGAGAAACTACAGGGGAAATAGGCTTGTAGAATTTTGCAACAAGAACAACTTAATCATCACAAACACAGTATTTCAACATCATGCTAGAAGACGATATACGTGGAAGATGCCAGGAGATATAGGAAGATATCAAATAGATTACATTCTTGTTAGACAACGGTTTAGGAATCAAGTAAAAGACTATAGAAGCTACCTAGAAGCAGATATAGATACTGACCACAACATCGTAATTATGAAGGCCGCACTTAAATTTAAGAATGTGAAAAAAGAAACGGAAAAAGGCACTTGGACTTAGAGAAACTAAAAGATAAAGATATTCAAGAAAGATTCGAAAAAAAGTCAAATGAATTGCTCAAAGATATCGGGAAAATATTTGATACTAAGGAAGTAGAAACAGATTGGAATAATATTAAATCCAGCTTAGACATGGCGGCCGGAGATGTTCTGGGGTATGCACAAAAAGAAAATAAGAAACCATGGATAACAAAGGATATCCTGAATCTAATAGAAGAAAGACAAAAATACATAAATAAATTAGACGAAACAGAAAAACAGAGATACAAAGCCATAAAATGGGAAATTATTCGAAAATGCAGGATAGCTAAAGAACAATGGATTGATAGAAAGTGCAAAGAGGTACAAACGATGATGGAAATAGGACAGACAGACGAAGCATACAAATTAATTAGAATGAATTTTAGGGATATAAAACCGTATAGCAAAAATATAAGGGACGCACAAGGAAACGTCATTATAGAAAACGTAGAGAAAGTGGGTAGATGGCAAGAATATATAGGGAATTTATATGCAGGAGAGGAACTAACTGCATTGGAACAGGAATCAGACATTAAAAATGATGACTTGGGATATCCTATACTTAGAGATGAGTTTGAATTAGCATTAAAGAGTCTGAAAAATTGTAAGGCGCCGGGTACAGATAAGGTGCAAGCAGAAACTCTAAAAGCCGCTGGACAAGTAGTAACAGAACATCTCTTCCAAGCAATATGTATGAGACAGGCGAGATACCCAAAGATTTCAAACGTAGCATCATAGTAACTATACCAAAGAAGAAAGGCGCAGATAGATGTGAAAATTTTCGAATAATAAGTTTGACAGCCCACGTGTCAAAAATATTAACTAGAATTGTGCAAAGACGAATAGAAAAACGGGCGGTAGAAATACTAGGAGAAGACCAATTTGGGTTTAGGCGAAACAGGGGAACACGGGAGGCTATTTTAGCTCTGAGAGTGATAATGGAGAAAACAATAGAAAAAGGGGAAAGCGTGTATATAGGGTTTGCAGATCTGAAAAAAGCATTCGACAATGTAAATTGGAAAAAAATGTTTGAAATACTCAAAAAGATTGGAATGAGTTATACGGATAGACGAATAGTACATAGCTTATACAAAGAGCAAACAGCAGTAATAGAATTAGAGCAGGAACGTAGAGAAGTAAACATTAGGAAAAGGGTAAGACAGGGATGTGCCCTATCCCCATTGATTTTTAACTTGTACATAGAAGAGGCAATGAATACTGTCAAATGCAGGAAGACATTTGGAATTACTATGCAGGGACAAAAAATTGATATGCTTAGATTTGCAGATGATATAGCGGTATTAGCGTCTAGCAAGGAAGAGTTAGAAGCTGCTCTTAATGAAATGGAAACGGTTCTAACAGAGAGATACGGTATGAAAATTAACAAAACTAAAACTAAAGCTCTAGTATGCAAAGGTGGGGAAAATAAATAAAAAACAAGAATACAAGTATGTAACACGAACTTACAAGAGGTTAAGGATTTCTACTACCTAGGAAGCCAAATAACGCAAGATGGGAAAAGCTACATTTAACAAGAAAAAGCAACTACCGTGCTCAAAGACCTTAACAGAAACAAGGAAAAGATTGCTTAAAACTTATGTGTGGAGCACAGCACTGTACGACTGTGAAGCCTGGACAGTAGGAGAAGCGGACAAGAAATGTGGTGCTCCAGACGTATGATGAAGACATCATGGACAGACAAAGTTAAGAACGAAGAGGTACTAAAAATGGTAGGGAAAGAAAGAAATATGTAGAAAACGGTAAAAAATAGGAGAGATAGGATGATAGGCCAGATACTACGGCATGAGGGAATAGTGCGGAATATATTAGAAGCAGAGATAGAAAAAAAAAGAAGAAGAGGCAGACCTAGGTTAGACTATTACACTCAGATAGTGAAAGATGTAGGCTGTATGAATTTCAGGGAAATGTGTTGGCTAACTCAGAATAGAAATCAATTGAGATACGCATCGAACCAGTCCCAAGATGGATAAACTACAGGTATTCTTTGTGCAAAAGATGTAGGCTGTAGGGGTTTCAGGGTGATGTGTAGGCTAGCCCAGAATAGAAATCAATGGAGGTACGCATCCAACCAATTCCAAGATGGATAAACTAATGACGAAAAAATAACTGTGCTTAAACATGATGATTATTATAAGTAACTACAAGAATTGGTTGGGCAATATTATCGAATAATGTTAAGTGTGTGAAAGGATTTACTGGAAAACCATTATTTCGGCAAATGTCTAAGTGTTGGGGATCTTGGTAGCCACAGATTACTTAACCCCCTTCACTGTATCTCGATGAAATAGTGCATAAAATTAGAAAACAATAGAAGGGGGACGAGCTGTATACACATGCTGTGTGAGAATTTCAGGGAACTATGTATGCTAGCTCAGAATATAAATAAGTGCAGGTACGTGTCCAACCAGTTTTGAGACGGAAAACCTAATGACGAAAAAATAAGCGCAGATAGATCTGATGATTAGTATAAACAACTAGTTGTTGGTTGCGAAATATCTGCAACTAATGTTGACTGTGCGAAAAATATATTGGAAAATATATTAAATCGGTAAATGGTTAAGTGTTGAGGGAACTTGGCAGCCACAGACTGCTTACCTCCCTTCACAACCACTGAAGGTCGGACAAATCGGAGAAATAGGGTATATAACTGTAAAACAATAGAAGGTGACTAAACTGCATCTAACAAGAAAGAACAGCGCCTACGAGGAAAGACAACAAACATAGAACAAGAAGAAAATTGGTGAAAGCATATGTGTGGAGCACAACACAGTATGCCTATGAAATACAGGCAGTCTGAAACGCAGACAGAAAAACGGTAGCAGCCTTTTGAAATGCTGTGCTTTAGATGTATGAGGACGATAGCATGGACAGACAAAGATAATAACAAATAGATTATAGAAATAGTAGGGGAACAAGGATATATGGGGAAAAAGAGAAATAGAAGGGCGGAATACGTTCTAATGCATTTTTGGAGAATAGTATGGGATATATTACAAGCAGAGATAGGAAAAAAGAGGTAGATGTAAACCTAGATCAGATAATGATAGATGCAGACTGTTCAAATTTCAGGGAAATCTGTAGGTTAGTTCAGAATAGGAAACAATGATGATACGCGTCTAACCAGTTCCAGGACTGAAGACCTAATGATGAGGCAATAACAAAAACTTTGAAACATTTCGTTTATAGTTTGTAAATTATTCGTACGGGTTGGAGAGTGGATGGGATGCGTTTCACAAACAGCATCGCCGCATCTATAGTACTGCTGAGGATTTTGCAACTGAGGGTGTGATTGTACACCGTTAACTTATACTGAAGTGTTGTAATGGTTAGCAATGCATTCAGATAATCACACTCATGGGCATTTAATTGTATACAAATTGTATACAAATGTATACAAATGTCGAATCCTAAATGTCAAAAAAACCAATAATACGTAATATGGAAGTGCGTTTCTTAATATATTATATCGTATAATACTGTAATAATATTTCATAAGAGAGAAATGTAGACGACTAAAAGTTTGACTTATATTTTAAAAAGGGATGCGACACATCACTCGTACATCCATTCAAAATTCGCCATTGCTGGTTATAGCATCTATTGCTCGCGTAACCACTTCTACCATATTTAGTACATATCAAATGGTGCATTCCATCTCCCGCCTTGTCTTAGAATACATCGCTTCTTTTGTTCGTTGAATAATCTAAACAAAGCATTTTTAAAGTGTAAACACGCTTTGAACTGTTCTTGTTAGTCCTTCGGCTTCTCGGATTTTGAACTACCCCTCACAATTTGTATAATCTAAGGATCAAGGGAATTTAATAGTCTGAACAAGTTTTCAAGTTTAGTCTAAACACCTAAACACCGAAGTACTAAAATATTTACATTGAAGGTTGTGACTAGGGAATCTGATTTCAATTCATTTATACTCGCTTTCCAACCCGAAGTTTACTTAAATATTCCATAAACATGAAGTTCCAAACCTATAAATAATTCAGTCTATCTATACTAAATAGGTGGAATTAAGAGTATGGAGTTTTAGACAAGGCCGCCCACAGAATAATTTGTAGAGGGGGTCAAGACTACTTTCCAAAATATTATTTATGTTACACAAAGGATGAACACTGTTAATGCAACCCCGCTACCGGATGTATTGGAAAGTAATGTAAGACATAAAATCTTATTTCATTAGAGTAGCTCAAAAGCAGTTAGGACCACATCGATAATGCAGCGTTTTTTAATATTATAGTTGAAATCACGAAAGAATGCATTCACGCCATAGGTTACTGAATTTAAAAGCGATATACATTAAAAGTATGTCGGTGTTTAATTCAGAAACCTATGACGCGAATGCATTCTTTCGAGATTTCGGCTATAGTATTTGAAATTGAAATAAAAACGTAGGATTGATAGTTTCTTAATAAATGCAGCATTCTGTAATTAATCGAATTTTCATAAAGTGTAAAGTTACTTACCAATCTGGTAAATTGCTGGTGCAGCAGGCTATCAATTCTTTTGGCTTGATGATGCACAGGGTAACAAATGGAAAAGATTGGATTTTACATTAACACACACTAATTGAAAATTGAATGGACTTATTCCAATACACGTAATAAGCCGCCCGTAAGAAAATGTAAAAATACAGACACGACACGACCATATTTAACGGAAACAGAAAAGCCACATTGACAATCAAATGGCCACAAACCACAGATATTAATTAATAGTAAATAAATATCCGACCGGCACTTTAAATAGTGTCTTTAATATTTGTTGCACAAACAAACATGACTAAGAACTAAGAAGGGTACAACAAACTATTATAACTGGCACTGCTGAATAGGACTGTTCTCGCGTTTTATTAATCATCATCATTTTTGAATAAAAATATCAATCATCTTCGGTCTTGACCAAATCTATTTAGGACTTCATTTATAAATGCTTGTTTCTCCCTACCTACAATGTCCTTATGTACACTAAGCATGCATAAACCTGATAATCTATCCCCTGACATGCTTGATCTAAGCCACGATTTTACCCGCTTTAGCGTACTAAATGACCTTTCTATTGTTGCAGTAGTTGGAGGTAATGCCAAAAAAATATTCAGCGCAGTTTTGATGGCCGGAAAAAAAGAAACTTCATTATCAAGCAAATGTACAAAGTTTGTATCTTGTTGAATCTCTCTATTTTGCCAAAGTTCAACCCACGTTTGCAACTGTTCTGAAAAGTTATCAATGTTGTAACTTCTGGCTATTTCTTCTTTTTTATTTAACAATGCTCTTTTTATATTGTTGTCTTTTAAGTTATTTGGATGTAATCCAGAGAGTAGAAAAGAAGACTGTATAACAGAATCCAAATAAGGAATAAAAAGGCTTACTCGAAAGTAATCTTCAACACTACTCACATGATAATTAGACCTATGAGTTTGTCTTGGTGCAATACGTGGTAATGTAATTTCCAATCCAAAACCATGGGCATGTTCAACACTTTTTTTATAAACCTCTTTAAAATATTGTTCAGGATCACTACGGTGTGTCTTAAAAAGTTTGAGTAGTTCATCTATGTGCTGTTTAACGGAAAATAAGTTTATACTTTTAGACTGCAGTGCATTACAAACAGGTTCCAATTTGCTAGAATATTTGGCCATAATATGCAGACAAAGAATAAATTTCGACCAAGAAACGCAATTTAAAAGTTGACTGTCCCTATTTCTTGTCTGAGCATTTATTTCACGGTTATGAGCTAAATTTTCCAGAGCGTTCATAGTATCTGCAAAATGTTCCGCAAACAACCTCATTGATTTATATTTGGCGGACCAGCGTGTTTCACATAATAGTGGAATATTAAAAACATATCTACGTCTTAATGGCCTATCTCGAAAGAAAGTAATTACTTCTTTAATGGTACCTACTGAATTTTGAATATCCGGAATCTTGTTCAAATCATTTATCACTAAATTTAATCTATGGGACGCGCAGTGAAAATATATCGCTTTTGGATATTTATTTTAATAAGTTTTGGACTCCTGCTCATGACCTGCCATCGTCGAGCAACCATCAAAACCTAATCCAACTAATTTATCCATACAAAGACCATATTCATTACAAGCGTTTAAAATTGTAGCAGTTATACCTTCTGCGTTCATCGATGTAAGGACTACAAAGCCTAAAAATTCTTCTCTGACCGAATTGTCATTACTAACAAATCTTACTCCAAGTGATAACTGTTCTACCCCAGCAATATCTGCACTTTCGTCAGCCAGAATTGAAAATGCTTCACTCAAATTCAAATCTTTCACAATTTTTTCCCTAATTAATGTTCCACAAATTGAAATTATTTGATTTTGAGTTCTGTGAGAGGTGTGTTTTGAGTTCTTCTTGCAAAACTTTAAGTGCTCCTTTAGAATGTGAACCCCACTTTCTATTCTGAATTGTAAAAGATCCTCAAAATTACCTTTTTTATCACCTCGTAATAGCAAATCATGCATACCACAAAAAATGACGGTGGATATTATTGGTATAAGTTTTTTGCGATTCGATTCAATCAAATCCCGCTCAGCTTCATTTATTTGAGAGGTAATTGATAGACGTTTTCCTTCAATAATTTTTGTAAAACTAGAAGCTTTTATAGTTGAATCACGATGCCATTCGGTTGTAGCATGTGCTTTTGCAGAAGCGACAAAGTCATGATATTTTGTGAAGGGCTTCACAATGAAAGAACCAAGAACCCCTCTTTTAACAGTTGATCGAAAAACTATGCAATATTTGCAAAGTGCGCCTTTGAGTTTTGGAGAATACGCAAGCCAATCGTATTGTTGAAGCCAGTCATATCTAAAAGCACGTCTTCTTTCTTCGGAATCGTTCTTGAAATTATATTTAGGATCTGGTTTGTAAGGATTTGTTAATAATGAAAAGCGAACATCGTCGGAAAGTGTTTCATTCGAGTTAACAAAATTGCCCAAATCGAGCATGTACTCATTCTTATCAGTTGAAAGATTGGTGTCATATTCACATGTAAGAGATTTTAAAGTATTAGGTGACGAACTACCAGCTTTATTTAGATCATTGACACTATTATGTACTATACTATTACACTCAAAAATAGCATTAGCACCAGCACCGCTACTACTACAGCCTATGCTAGATGATTCTTTTAGTTCATTTAGTTTGAAAAATTTTCTAATATCCACTGTTAGTATTGTTACTGATCTTAGATCTGAATTTCTGAAAAAAAATAACACGCTTTACTTTTCTGATACTTCAAAAGAAGAGATTTGTTAATCAAATAGACTTTAAAGAAAAAAAATAAGAATCTCCCAATTGCAAATAAATATTATTTTTAAATATGTATTCTCACGCATTAGGTACATTAGTACTTACTGCTATCCTATCCGTAACTAAACTGTAACTGCAATCTTCGGACTTCTTTAAAAACAAAAACCAGTAACTACACTACTTATCAACTCTGATAACAATAACTACAAGGAAAATGACCAATCAATATCTATCAACATACACGTCTTCTACTGATTCAACAGTCAGATAAAGTTTCCTAAGTCACAAATTAAAAGTACACCGCTTTCGAAAAACACTGAATACAAACTGAAGTCACTGAAGATATAGACGTACTTTACTGTTATAGATAAAGAATATATTTTTTCTCAGAATAGAACACAATGAGACATTTGTAGAACATTCCAAAGTTTTAGTTGTAGAGTACCTGCACCTGTACAATAAGAAAGAAACCATTATGAAAGCCTTTATTTATATTTTGTTTGAATAGAAACTTTCAGGGTAAAGATATTTAGATATTAAAGAATGAAAATAACAGTTTTGTTATAGGCGGTTAGGGTTACTATTGTAAGGTAATCGCATTAATTCGCATTTCCTGCTTAAAATGACATACAAAGTCGGTCTATTTATAGTTAGACATTAGGCATACCTGTAGTGTAATCTCAACATTTAGGTTTACTTTATTTTTAAACAATAGTATAACCGATAGTGAAATCGTAATCTTCTTCAATCTCTAATGAAGGTGCACTTCGTGTTGCGATTTCTAACGGAAAAAAACCAAAGGAACATATTCAGGGGGGTCAGGCGACCCCCATTGACCCCCTTTGTGGGCGGCCTTGGTTTCAGATATCTTTTATGCTTAGCAACTGATACTTTAAAATTATTAACAAAAATGTATACCGCATTTGCAGATTGCAGCAGTTTCAGAGATTGCACTTTAAAAGATATTTGTGGTGAGTTGCGGGAATAAGATTGAAGAAAATATGTAAACATGTGCGTTTACTTTTTTATTAAACTTGACTGTATTTCACAATAAGGCGTCGCCATGGATCAATGTAGTAAACGTAAGACTACGGATTTCAAGGTCCTGGATTCGAATCCCGACACGGCCGATTGCTTGAAAAATGGCAGGTGAGCATTTTTCCCAAAAAATTCGTCCTCATTCGGATGAGAGGTTAAATGGAAGTCCCGTGTGTGAGTGTTGTCATGCACGTTAAAGATCCCTACCTTGCCTGGAACGGCAAGGGTTCGGCAAAATTCTAAATTTCCAGGCAACAAAAAACTCGCCTCCTGGCCAATGTAGTACCTTCGGGTGGATCATTAGAAATGTGAATATACGGTATTTCACAATAGGATTACACCCATAGACGAGATTCACTTCTTACCGTTATAAGCGCAAATTAGTGAGTCTAATTAAAATTATCTTTGCTTTGACGTATTATCATCATTTTGTTTTCGACCATACTTAAGGTCGGTTTGACGCAGCTCTAAATTCTTTTCTATTCTGTGTTAATCTAGAAAGTTCTACATACCCTTCACAACCGATATTTCTAAATAATTTGACTAATGACTGAAGTATAGTCTTCAGTACTAGGTAGTATGATGATACCGACGAGTTTCGCTTTCTGGTCATCAGGCAACATCACTTATACGAAGTTTTCTTTTGAATACTTAAGATCCGTGATTCTTAAACTTATCAATCAATCACTTGGTCGAGCCTGGACCTCTGGGATCCATCTGCCTTTTACAGCATTAATCTTGGCGGTTCTGGCTGTCTCGTTGGTATCTGTTGTTTCGCGTTTGTCATTCCATTGATGTTTTTTTGCAGGTGGTTGATAGAGTGAGCAGCTTCTCGTATCTTCTTCTTGGTTGCTCTGCAGCTATACGGTATCCAAATCCTGGAGCATCCGGGCCTGTGGTTTTCGATCGACAGGATGGCTATTCGCTACAAGCCGTCGTAAGGTAGCTCGTCGAACAGGACTAACGGATGTGGGTTCCCAACCATTTTGCTTCAGTCACCATTCCTTGGCACCCCGCATAGCTAGGGAACTTCCTCGAATTATCACCGTTCCGCTACTCACCTTGTTTCGCCCAGAGGCGAAGGTAGGTAGCTGCTGTTTCCGCGAGATTTACTGCTGGAATGCCCTTCTTAAACTTATGTCCTTAGAAACCTTCTTATAACAAAAGGTTGAGGACTATGAACGCCAAGTGAAATAACTACATAGCTGTATAATAGAAAAATTGCAAATTTAACTTTGAGGACCTGAAGGAATAAAATGGCGATTTAGAAATAAAATATAAATAAAATATTTTAAAGTTTAAGATAGTATTAATTGGAAGTATAACTTCGGTTTAAAAATAGAAAACACATTTTTTCAACGAACTTCGTTCGTTTATGAAATCAATTTGTCGTCCGTCTGTCTGTCCGTCCGAGAACTTTCTAATGGTCGGACATCAATGTGTGATACATCAATCGATTCAGCTCGGTGTCCTGAGCTTAAGTTTTGATGTCAGTTGAAATCGGGCCACGGGGACGCCGTGCCCCCGCGATATTCCGTCGGGAAAATTAAAATTTCAAATAGGTCCAAAATTAATGTGCGATACATATTTGGACTCCCCTAACATAGCTGAGTCGAAATATGGTACCCCCCACAAAATCTGACCACGGATACCCGACCCCCCCGGGGAATTAATTTTTATCAAAAATTTCAAATAGGTCCAAAATTAATGTGCGATACATATTTAGAATCCTCTGAAAAAACTGAATCGAAATATGATGCCCCCTTATTTACACACACACACACACAAACACACATACATACATACATACACACACACATATATAGCTTTTAAAATATTTATTCAATAAAATAAAATATATTAAAATGTTTCTTTTGTTGTTTATAAATTTTGTATTTTATCTGAATACTTATAATTATTACAACATAATAATTTTAATTTCTTTAAATTGTTTTAAAGTAAGTCTACATTTGGAAGTTCGTTGCGACAATGCCTTGCATTTTCAACTTGTTTTCAATGAGATGGGCGAACCTGAGGGAATGATATGAGATTATGTATATTAGGTTCTATATGATTAACATTCGTAGGTCTTCATGAGTACTAATTTCTAGTCGGTTCTCTTTTTACATGATACGGTTAATAATTACATGAAATCCACGTTCTACTAAATAAGAAGACGAGAAAGCAATTAACAGTAGCAGTACAGTAAAACACAATGCAAGAATATAAAATTGGTTTCTGTTTTGTAACAAAAATTTATGGTTTCCCTGTTCAAACTAAATTTTCGCTCCTCATTCCGGGATAACTTAATAAAGTTTTTCTGTATCAGTTTGTATTCATCTGAATTTGTATATCTACATTTAAATGGACCAACATTCAATCGGGGAGTATACCGAGTTTTAAATTTTTTAACTGAGATCAGATGAAACAGCCGTTAAGTCTTGAAAACAAGCAAATTTCCATTTCGTGTTTTCCATTTTTCAAGATTTGAAGAGGAAGAGCATTTTCCCTTTTCCGAGTTTTGAGTATAGGTATAAAAAAAGCTTTGCAGCGAACGCAGATGTTACACATTCAGTTTTGATTAAATTTAATTGATCTTGTATATTCAAATCAGTGGCGTAACTACGATTTTTGGGCCCCCCCGCAAAAATTTTAAAGTGGGCTCTCTTTAAAATGTATTACTTTTACTGGCTTATATTTAGCCATATTTTTAAATTATAGTACAGATAGAGAAGGAAGCAGTATAGAATTAAATACATATACTATATTAATCAAGTGCTTTATTAATTATAAAACCAAATTACATAAATTCAAACTTATAAGTTAATTAATATTAAATCTACATATTTATACGCCGCACAAAATTATTTACACCTAAAAATTTGATACAGTAAAAACCTATGAGCTAGCAGACATTCCAAATCAAATTCAAAATTTTGTTTTTCTTGCATGTTTTGCTGCAAACGCGTTTATTGTATCCTCTATATTCATATTTTTGGCAGTGTCATGTTCTACTGCTAAGAGGGATAAATCGTCTAATCTATCTTGTGAAGTGCGGTTCCTAAGATAATTTTTAATAATTTTAATTTTGAGAAAGATCTCCGCACTTGCAACGCTAACGGGTAAAGTTAGGTATAACATTAAGGCTGTTATGGTGTTTGGAAAACTGCTAGAACCTGTAGATTTGGAAAGTACTAGATATTCTAAAATTGTAAGATACCGTTAACATTTTTAATTCATCACAAATAAGTCTATTATTTTTGAGTGTAGTAAGTTCTATACCTATAGCATCATTTAAATCTTTGTAGTAAAATTTTTGCAATTGTTTTGCCTTAGATAAAATATCGTCTGCAGTTAAATTCAAAAATACATTAGGTTCTAAGAAATTAAACTTTTCGTTTACATGAAAAAGCGATTTAAAACGATTCGACAGCTGTGAAATTATAATATCCATTACGCGATAAAATACATTTATTTTAAATTTAAATTCTTCATCATTAAATCGATAATCATTGGATAATTCATCGTAATGCTTTTTATTTTTGGTTGCCTTTTTTATAAATTCCGGTTTAATATTCCATTGCCCTGCAACTTTCGCTGCTTCCTCCTTGATGTTGGAATAGTTATTTCTTGTTTCCTTGAAAATTTTAAAGTTTTTGAAATAAGAGAGTTATCTGATTAATATTCGCCTTTTCACTCTGAGCAGTTTGTGAGAGCTTGTTAAGCTCTTCTAGAATTTGACTTAAAAACACTTAAAAAATAAAATTAAAATTATCCATGCTAGTTAATATTTGCTTTGCGTCATTTCGTTCATCTGTTTTTTTGATATCATAATAATTTTATTAAGAGACATTACTATATCTTTATACCGAATTCTTATGGCAGCTAAAGATTTTACTCGATCCGCCCAACGTGTCGGATTTAAGCGTTTCAATTGTGTGAAATTTTCCTTTAAAACAGAAAGCCAATTCCATCTTACTATACTATTAGCAAAAATGTATATGTTTTCTAAAAGTAGAAAAACGATTCTATTTCTTTTATACCTTTAACGGCATTATTTATGACTAGATTTAAGTTATGGGCACTACAGTGCATATATAAGGCTGCAGGCTCTATGTTTAAAATTCTCTTTGCACGCCAGAATACGTACCGCTCATAACGTTAGCTCCATCGTAGCCCTGCCCTCTACATTTATTTATATCTAATTGCATGTTGGTTAAATTGCTTAATATAGTATTACATAGTCCTTCAGCAGATTGGGACTCTACTTTTGTAAAACCCACAAAAGTTTCACAAATATCTATTTTGGTTACCTCTCCCAAGCTGTCTTTTTAAAATCAATATATCTTACAATTTTACTTAATTGATCAATCTTAGTTATATCCTGTGTAGTGTCTATTATGATTGAGAAAAAGGAGCGGATCTAATTTTATTTAATAAAATATTTTTAAGTGTGCGCTTAAAGTATTAATAATATCGTTTTGAATTTTGGGGAAAGATATTTAATTGAACCTTTGGGTCGTTCAAGCACTTTTGTAATATAGGATCATAGTTACTAATTAAATGAACTAAACTTAAGAAATTACCGTTGTAACTGTCTTTTGAATCAGAAAACTTTCTCTATGTCCTCGAAATGACAGCATGCGCTGGGATAGTGTTAAAGTAACATTGAAAAGTCTGTGTAAAACATTTTCCAAAATTCAGTTTCTTGTTTTAATAGTAGAGTATCTTTCTTATCTATGGTATAATTTTTTTCCACATATCGTAAATAAAACAACAAGTTAAATGAGATTGAGCAAGCAAATGCTCTTTAATTTTTTGATAAACCCTGCCAATCATTAATTCCGGTCGTCCAACTTGACCTTACTGAAGCAAACAGCCAACATGGTTGACAATAAACACAATTTTTAATTTAGAATAACACAACCACCCATTTGAATTGTGTGGTAAGTTTAACGTATTGCTTTTATTTTCGCTTGCAGTTATTAAGTAATAATAGTGAACTGAAAAACTTCTATTTTTATTATCTTTAGGAAACGCACCATCTGGTCTACACAATCCGTAATTAATTATTTCTTTTCTTAAATTGTCATGTTGTAAAACATTGATTTTTAAAAAATGTGCAAAATCGGTTGGATATTCTTTCGTCAGATCCATAGATAGTTCATTAAGTGAAAAAGTACTACTCACATTTACCTCTGTAATTGTAGTGGTATCTAGTTCCAAATTTCTATCGCGGCCGTCATTATGTGATGTACTTGCGCCCTGGGTGAGAGTTTTAAAATTGTTGACGACTGCTGTTCGTCTGTAGCGGAACTAGTAGATGCTACTGTCGAAAGCCCAATTTCTTTCATAGATTGTTCTTGTTTTTCGGACTCTTTAGAAGTAAAAAAGGAACTTATTTTTGGAATCTTGCTCTTTGATTCTTCCAATAGTTTCCTTTTTCGTTTTTGCAGCGCCGCTTGTAGTGCTCATTGTATATTATTTCCTGCAATTTTGAATGAAATTAATTATAATGTAATTAGATAAGTAATAATTATTTAAAAGCCTTTTGAAATTACAAATAACACATACATACTTTGCTTTAAATGCTTTAATTAACAAAATATAAATGATTTTTATTGAATGCTTAAAGATTTATTTATATGTATTTCTCAGCGCGACTTCAACTATGATCAAATCAATAGTAGTTTAATAAAAATAGATATAAATACTTACGTTTAAATATGAAAGACCTCCTGTAATACGAACACAACACTATTGAGTAAAACGTACTGGAATGCTTTTTACTTCCTTTCCGTTATATATAATGCAGCTAATGCAAATACGTTGCAACCAGCTGACTAGAAACCACAAAATGAATTTCTTTCTAGTATTATATTTCTAGAAAGCGAAGGTTACTAAGCTACCTGCCATCCTGTGAATCTGTACTGTACAGACAATAGCCCTTTTATTCCTATTTAAAATCCCACAAACCAAACTAACCCTACTATACGTCGTTTAATAATGCTTTACCACTTTATACAACTTATCACTTAAGAATAATATAGACATCTTTGTTATTAAAGTTTACAGTCTCTTTCATCTGTTTATTAACCCTTACAAAATAGGACAGAACGGATAGAAAGAAGAAAGGATGCAGGCTGCAGGTGGTGTTCAGTATTTATCTTAATTATTATTTCTTGTATTTCAGCAGTTCCTAGTAGTAACATCAAGAAAACGTTCGTTAACCTGCGGTTTCTGAATTATCTGCAATATTTTCTTGACCGTTTCTTACCTGCCAAATACGTTGAAGATGAATAAGTTGAGTTTATTATCGTTTGAGCCTTCTTGCACTTGGGGCCCCCCCGCATAGCGGGGGCTGGCAGGGGTGTAGTTACGCCACTGATTCAAATTGGATTCGTTAAATTTGGCAAATAGCTCTATATAAGCATTGTCATTACTTTCCAACAATTCGAACACAGAATCAAAAGATGCACAACACCAATGCATACGCTCACTTTTAGATAACTAAGAGACTTTCGCGTTCAGTAGTAAACGATTATAATCTTCATTATCTTCTAATCAAGGTCGAGTACGTAATTTTTTATTTAAGTTATCATTTTTGATTTTATTAACGACTCCAGTTACCAAATGTTGTGGAGCATGTAAGCATTCACTAAGATTTTTGGCGAGGAAGTGGTGTTGATGAATAACACAACGTACGGATAATAAATGCAAATTTTCTTGTACAAGTCGTCTTACCATTGCCGGAACACCTTTAGTTACAACGGATACGATATCGCACCAGGGCATAGCTCTTTCATGCAAAAACTTTTTTTATTCAATAAATATTGTTTCACCTTTTGTATCAGTTTTTGAACATTTGGCAAATAGAAATTTCTAGGAAATTTTTTCTTTTTTAATAATTTTACAAAAGCTACGAGTAAAGCTTCGCTTCTTAGTGAGATAAATTGATTCATCGCATTGAATGGAGAATTCAGATGCTTTTATCTAGTCACATACAGAGTTTTCTACGCACTGAGCCATTAGTTCAATTCTTCATTGTACTGTATTATTAATCGGTGGAATTCATCATATAACATGGATAGCTTGGTTCATGCAGAAAGGTGTATATTACCTCACTTACGTCTAGTTCCCTCATCAACAACGAAGGACGTTTCAAACTTTTTAATAAGTAAGAAATGTTATAAGAAGTACGCATTTTATTGTCATTTCGTTCAGACGAGATACGTATAATAGGGACAGTGTAGGTAGATTTTCGGAAAATTGTAAAAGAATGTGTTTGGTCGCTTTGTCGCACGTTTCGTTTAATTTTAAGTCGTTGTAAACTCGTAGTTGTAAATAAAATAGCAAAGCTGTTATCCCTTGTCCCGTTATATATTGTCATAAAACCTCCTTTGTGCCTGTGGAAATTAAGTTGAAAAAAGGAGTAGTGATCGACACTTGCTCATAGATATCGAAGAGAAACGGTTGTTGGTTCGGTAAAGTGAGTTAGGTCATTAGTGTCTCCAAATGTGATTTTATCGATAAACCCTAAAAAACACAGTGATAGTGCGTACGTATCACGTCCAATAAATCGCCATACAGTCCACTTCGTTGAAGAGTAGAAACGACACTTATAAAGGGTGGGCCAGAAAGAATTGCGAATTTGAAAAAATTATAAAAAAAACTAAATACAGTTCGCATACAAATTTTTATTTCAATTAAAAAAGACATCCGGGAAATTCATTTCTTAAAAATAACATTGGTTAGTGGGGTTAAGGAGATGATATAAATATGCTAATTAATTATAGGGAAGGACCAATTGCTTTTTGTAGCAATACCGATTGGCGGTGGAGCGGTTATGTAATAACTAAAAAACAATACACCAAACTACTTAATAAAGGGTATAAATACCTTTTATCCTGTGCCGCTGTGGGCAATAACGTTCACACACAAAAGCTTTCGACGGACAACCGAAAACACGCACGATTGGGTGTCGATGTCGCTTTCAAAAGCTCTCATACGACCGTCCTCTGCAAGGGTTCGAAGGCGACTCACTCTATGCACTGTTAAAGTTGGTATATATAAAATGTTTCACTGAAAACTGTAGGATGCACGCACTGATGGTATTTATTGTCACAAATACCGAATTGTTCGATGATGACGTAACATACCGCCCACCAAATTCATAGAATTTTGAAAAGGAGGGAAGTAGGTTGGGTGAAGGAAATCACATGGGATTTGACCTTGCTAGGAAAACAGGTAACGAAAGATAGGGTGGTACACTACAGCGAGCGATATTACCAACTATGCAAAAATAAAAATATATATGTAAATAAGCAAATATGCAAATATAATATACTACTATACATGTAAGAAATGTGTATATATATCTAAACATAAAATAAAATTAAAATACCGGTAGCGGCGCTAGTTTGACCAAAGGTCGTTTCAATGTGCCATGTGCAGTTTTGATCTGGGTAATACGTGCTGCCGGTAGGTCTCCCATAGGAGGAGTTACCAGGACCGGTTTGGTACGAAAACATCTATGACATGATGATAAATAACTTCGGATTGAATTTTTAATGGAAAGGATCCAGAAATTCTGTTGGATAAGATACGCTGTGGTATTAACACCGGGATGGTAATACCTTTCATGAGTTGACCGAATGATAAGTTCGGTTAATCGGTGCCGCTGAGGCAATAACGCAGGAAACTTTTCGAAATAGGAAAGCGAAGAATGTGTCAAGCGCCCACCTACTCTTAAGATATTTTGTGGATCAACAAATGGAGAGAGTTTTCGCAAGCTTTTAGGTAATTTACGGTTTGCCTTGATCGAAGCTATTTCCTTTGAAAATGTAACACTTTGTACATACCGAACGATAATCATGAGAGCATTGTGTAATTCAATGTCTGTTAAGGGACCCGTATGACGTTGAGCCATGGGTTTAGAAAATCTATAAATGTAAGCCACGATGCCTTGGATTTTATATAACGATGAAAAGCGACTTAGTAAAATGTCAATGACGTTTGGATCTGTTTGAGCGACAAATGTTAGGATCTTCTTTTCCGTAGTTACCTCAGCAATTGAGGTTGACAATGTTGGTTGAGGCGGCCACGAGTCACTAGGGTAGTGAAGCCATTCAGGCCCCGCCCACCATAGCGAACATGAAATAATTAATCCCCGAGATGCAGGATCAGCCGGATTATGCGAAGATTTAATATAAAACCATCGGCTAGGTGCAAGGATTTCTTGAATGTGGCTAACACGGTTCGTCACAAAAGTTTTCCAACGAAAAGGTGGAGAACGTGTCCAAGTGAGAGCGACCGTAGAATCACTCCACGCTGAAACATCGGAGATGTCAATCAAGCCTTGATAAGAACGAATGGTAAAAGAAAGTAAATCGGTTAATAAAACGGCGGCACATAATTCCAAACGTGGAATTGAAATGCGCTTAATTGGAGCTACTTTTGTTTTAGCGGTTACAAATTGTACAGTTATTTCTCCAGTAGTTTGATTTATGAACTGAAAATACACTACCGCCGCATACCCTACCTCGCTAGCATCGCAAAACCCATGCAAATGACAAGTAAAAGGATCCGAAGGGGGTAAACAACGTGGTAACTTTAATGACGATAATAACGGCAACTCTTCTTGATACTGCTGCCATTGAGACGAAATGTCTGCTGGTGGGATGTCATCCCAATTTAAACCTAACATCCACAGATGCTGGATTAGGCGTTTTGCAAAAAGTGTTAGTGGGGCTAAAAACCCTAATGGGTCGTATATTCTGGCAACTTGTGAAAGTATGTTGCGCTTTGTACATATTGGGTTTAATGGTTTAACCCGAAATGAGAAAACATCTTCTGTAGGTGACCATTGAAGACCTAATATTTTTATTGATTCGTCAGAATCGAAATCGAGAGAAGTATATTGGCAAAATCTGACGGAATGCCTTCCAAAATAGAAGCTGAATTAGAACTCCATTTTCGAAGTTCAAAACCAGCCAAATGCAAAAATCGAATAAGTTGATCTTTAATTTCGCGGGCCGATTGTATAGAATCTCCACCAGCGACGAAATCGTCAATATATAGATTTGACCGTATAGCCTCAGCGGCTAACGGAAACCTTTTGCCTTCGTCAATGGCTAATTGCTGAAGAGTTTTAATGCTAGATAAGGCGATGACTTAATACCATAGGTCACTGTATTAAGCTGATAGGTCTGAATGGGTTCTTCTGCGGAGAACCGCCAAACAATTAATTGAAACTTTCGATGTTTTTCGGTAACCAAAATTTGTAGATACATTTGGCGAACATCACAAGTAAAAACGAAACGATGAGAGCGAAATTTAAGTAAGATTGACGAAATGTCATTTTGGAGACTAGGTCCAGCCAATTGAGTGTCATTAAGTGACACGTTGTTTTTAGCCTTTGCAGAGGCGTCAAAAACGACACGAATTTTAGAAGTATGACCTTCTTCTTTAAACACAGGGTGATGGGGTAAAAAATAATTATCGTTCCCAACGGGCGGAGAATCGAGTAATGCCATATGACCCGCATCAAGATAGTCCTGCATGAAATTGTTGTACTGTGCGCGTAGCTCCGGTTGAGCATGCAATTTGCGCTCCAACGAAAATAGTCGTTTTTTAGCCATGTCAAAGGACTTATCAAAAACGGGCAAAGTATCGTTGAACGGTAACGCAACAATAAAACGACCGCTAGGGTCACGAGAAAACGTGTTTTCAAAAATCAAATCTGCCTTTTCTTCTTCTGGAGAAGTATAAGGCTTGGATGGCAACTCTTCTATCTCCCAAAACCGCCTTAGGGTCTGGTCGATAGGATCTCCTACAGAAGTAAAAAATGCTTGGACAGTATCAGACTGCAAGCTTTTTGTGGGACCAATAATAGTCCAACCAAAAATTGTATTTATGGCGGCAGGCTGAAGAAATTTGCCATGTATAACACCGCCATTGATGATGAACGGATAAACATCTGCTTCAAGGAGCATGTCAATAGTTCCTGGAGAGTTCCAGGTCGGGTCTGCAAAGTGCAGGCCGCATAAGTGTTCCCAATTATTAGGAACTTCAACGCTAGGTAGTTTGCCAGATATTGACGAAAGCACAAAAGTTGTGACTTCTAGCGATTTTTCAGAGTCTAACATAGAGCGAATGGTGCAGCTGACGGCACCCCTATTGACTGCTGAAGTTGTCTGCCCAAGTCCATAAATCGGAACTTGAGAACGTATGCGTGGAAGCCAAAGTTTGCTCACGCAATCGTCTCGAATAAAGCTAGCTTGAGAGCCAGGGTCTAAGAGTACCCTGATCGGTTTGTATCTACCAGACCGGTCTTGAACTTCCACAACAGCAGTGGAGAGTAAGACAGTAACCCCAAGATTTGAATTCGTTTGTGAAGACAAAACATTTGCCGGAATAGGAGAGGCTGACTGCGTCCTATTTGCATTTTTATGCATAGGTGTAGCGATCGATTCAGCTGAACGGCTAGAAGCAGGTTGCGGTTCAAAATGTAGCAAGGTATGATGCGGCTTGGCGCAAGTTCGGCAGGAATTATAAGATTTGCATTGCATGGACGCATGGTCTGTTCGTAAGCAATTTAAACAAAGGCGTAAGCGTTTGACAATGTCGAAACGTTCCGTCGGAGTTTTCTTTAGAAACGATTGACATCTATAAATTAAGTGATTGCCTTTGCAGGAAGGACAATGGTGCGAAAATGAATTATTTGAGTCACTGGAGCTACTTGGTGTATCCAGTGAAACTACGTTAGAAGAAACTCTTGGTTTAAATTGAAACGCTGAGGATTTCTTAGGCACTGATGTGTGAGATGTATGGACAGTCGTCGAATAAGAAACAGGTGCGGTTGAATAAAAGGTTTCCAATGCTGCACATTGTTGAGTTAAAAAATATCTCAAATCCTCGAAATTAGGTATTTGCTTCGGATCCGATTGGAGTTCGAAGCGTTTTCTAGTGAACGGATCGAGCTTTTCTAAAAGACAATCGACCAGAATAAAGTTCCAATGTTCAGTGGGAAACTTTAAGTTAGTTAGAACAGCAAGGTTCTCTGAAAAACAATCAATAAGTGCCCTAAGTTTCTTAGGGTCTTCTGATTTTAAAGGTGGAAAGTCTTTCATTGCTTTCCAATGCAAAGTTGCCAATAAACGCGGATTGCTAAATCGCTCACGCATGGCGTTATATGAGATAATGAAATTATCTCCTGAAATGGGTACCGATTTAATGATTCTCAAAGACTCCCCGGTACAGCAACTGATAAGATAATTTAGCTTTTCGATATTGGACAGCGACGCGTTGTTATAGACCAGACTGTTAAATAAATCGATGAAAGATGAAAATTCAGTTACCTCATTGTTAAAAAGCGGGAGTTTTAACGGTACCAATTTTGATACCGTGCTGCTTGGAGCATTTTCCGTGATTTGTGCCCGCGTTTCTTGCATCGTTTCGAGATGCAGCAGTATGCAATAATAAGCGGAATCTACTTCCTTCCGTAAAGCGTTGTAATTTAATGATTCTACCTCGTCACATGAAGCTAAGACAGCAACTAAAATTGTGTTGAAATCTCTGTAAAGGTCATGTACTCCCCTTGCTTGAATAAGGAACAACGTTTTTAATGTTGGGTCACTTTGAATAGCCTTACTAAGCTCAAACATTTCTATTAACGTGTTTTCAGTAATTCTAGTTCGGTTACCTGTATTTTCTTGGGAGCCATTCTGACAGTTATTTTGAAAAATCTACAATAAATGCTATAAACCGTAACGCTCAGAAGTACGCGAAAAATGTTAAAATATTATGGGTTGTTGTTCAAGACACGAAAAATGTAAGATAGGGCATAAATCCATAAATCACGTTTATGACTATTAGCCTGCAATGTGGTCTTAAAACGAGACGTCGGAAACAAGGGTTTGTCAAACAAAGCGTGAAGATAAGATTTACAGTTCAAAGGCGGCCTTTACATCCAAGCTCACAGGAACGTTTAAACATGTGGCTTAACATATTTGCCGAAAGATGCAGCTTTACAACCTTATTACTCCTGCAAATGTATTAAATATTTTAGGTTTACAAACCGAGCAGGTTTGTGTGTAATACAACAACGTGCAATGGCTTTTAAATACAAAGCAAATCCCTTTCCTTTCTTATTTAAGAAGTATAAAGCGACTATAATTTTCAGGTTGCTGTGTGCTTTATATACCGCTAAAATATATTTAAAACTGAAAACTAACAGATTTGATGCTAAAGTATTTGTTTGTAACTAAATGGCGAAATCGCTTATTTAATTTAACGAAAGTATGTAGCTGATACTGTACATATTTTAACCCGCTAAATGGGGCTTGAACACAAATTTAAAGGCTAAAATTACTTAAAAGCTCGCTGAAATGCAAAATGATATTTAATTTAGGACATGCGTATACCACAGGACTGGTGAATCCGGATCGACTTATAGGACCAATGGTTAGTGGGGTTAAGGAGATGATATAAATATGCTAATTAATTATAGGGAAGGACCAATTGCTTTTTGTAGCAATACCGATTGGCGGTGGAGCGGTTATGTAATAACTAAAAAACAATACACCAAACTACTTAATAAAGGGTATAAATACCTTTTATCCTGTGCCGCTGTGGGCAATAACGTTCACACACAAAAGCTTTCGACGGACAACCGACAACACGCACGATTGGGTGTCGATGTCGCTTTCAAAAGCTCTCATACGACCGTCCTCTGCAAGGGTTCGAAGGCGACTCACTCTATGCACTGTTACAGTTGGTATATATAAAATGTTTCACTGAAAACTGTAGGATGCACGCACTGATGGTATTTATTGTCACAAATACCGAATTGTTCGATGATGACGTAACAAACATCATCCAGGTGTGCACCATCGCGCCGCGAACATTCCTCAAATCTGAACTGCAAATTGGTAAAAACTCGCTCGCACATTGCGCGAGGAATAGCTGCCATTTCTTCTCTGATATTGGCCTTCAACTGATTAATTGTTGCTGGGTTATTGAAGTAGACTTTACTTTTTAGGTATCCCCACATAAAAAAGTCCGGTGGCGTTAGATCCGGACTTCTAGGCGGCCATGCAATGTCACCTCGGCGCGATATCAGTTTCCCAGCAAACATCTCATTTATGACCGCCAAAGAGGCATTAGATGTATGGCATGTCGCGCCATCTTGTTGAAACCACGTCGCCCGATTATAGGCTTCAAATTGTTGCAGTTGCGGAAAGAAAAAATCTCTTAACATGGCTATGTATCGGTCAGAATTTACAGTGACAGATTGCCCTTGTTCATTTAAAAGAAATAGGGTCCGATAATTCCGTGTGCTGATATGGTCGCCCAAACGGTTACTTTCGGCGAATGCAGAGGCTTTTGATGTTTTGTACGTGGGTTCTCTGCAGCCGAGTAACGGCAATTCTGTTTATTGACATGCCCATTTATGTGAAAATGGGCTTCGTCGGAGAACAGAATATTGTTGAAACTCCGAAAGCGTTCCAACATTGTTTCAACAAAAGCTCGTCGTAAAATTGGATCATTTGCTTGTAATTTCTGCACAAGTTGAATTTTATACGGGTGCAATTTCAGATGTTTCAACAAAATGCGACGCAAAGATGTTCTGGATACCGCAAGTTGAGCTGATCGCTTGCGAGTCGATAAACCAGGATTACGTTGAACTGAAGCTCTAACTTGTTCAATTGTGTCTTCCGTTCTTGTTGACCTTGGGCGTTCCGCAGGCTTCTGTTGGAGAGTCGAACCTGTAGCTTCGAACTTTCTGACCCACGATCTAATCACACTTTCCTTCGGACACTGATTTAGGTCATGTAATCCAAACTCACGCCGATATACACTCCGAACAATAGCGCACGAATTTTTGTAATAATGTTTAACGCAGAATGCACGTTGCGCTCCGGTGAAGTGATCCATCGCGACTAAATTTCCGAGACCCGAGCTTCTCAACCCCACCACTCGCGCGGCCCCCTCTCATATGGTTCAAACGAAAGAGTGCTTTTAAAATCGTACGCCTTTCTGGTCCACCCAGTAGAACAATAGAATACGCCTGAGGTAAGTCGATATGTAAAATTATATGACCCCTCGCGTTTATAGAATGCTTATTGTGTTGCCATCCCTTAAGCTGGGAGCATAGTACAGTGTCCCGCTAAAGGCGGATTAAGAATAAATTTATAGCAACAAGTTCCTTGAACCGATAAAGGTGGCTCGAACCCCGTGGATTTGCTGCTTTCTGTTACCGCGGCTAATCAAAGAGCACAAAAAAGTCTTGGAGATGCTGAATAATATAAAAAGGATAGATATGGGCGCCAAGGCTTGACACTCTGCCACAGAAAACAATTCAGATAGAAGTCAACCACAGCCTACCCAATAGAAAGACTAAGTTTCAGGTTACCATTTCATACACGACTTACTCCAATCACAGCCATCGGCCAAAATAATAATAAACTGTTTGTTTGCGTACAATTATATAAACCCCTTTATTAAATAAATAAAATATACATAAAACTTCCTACTTGAATAGAATACTGCGAACCAGTTCCAATACACTATCAATAATCAGTAATTAAACGTATAAGCCTACAAAGCTCTAAGTACAAATACAAATGTGAACTTTAGACTAATGTAAATATTTTCACCCAACAATGTGCGCATATTCTTTTCACACCAATATCAGATATAGAAATTTGGACAAAGGTTTTTAATAACCGTTAGTTGTACAGTATAAATCTCTCACAAAAGGATTAGATATTCATTACGAAAATTGAATGATAAATAATATTTTAAATTAATGAACGTAACTTCTTAAATATGCACTGCAAAATGAACTAGCTACCAGGATTACTCACGATTATCGATACAACCAGAACATATACCATATGATGCTGAACTTGAAGTACGGTTCAAATTGATTGGCTTTCGTCACTAACAGAAGATCCAAAACTTAGGTACTCGAACCCCAAGCTTCCATGAATAATGTAACCACTTTATAAACTTTCTTACTCGCTTATAACTTATTGTAGCGGTTAATTGAATAATTAAAGTAACCCGTGGGTTCTTTAATATTTTCAAATGGAACCAGTGAACTTTAAGAAAGGATTTCCTTAAAATGATGGGACGCAAATATCTTCCGACTATTCTAGGGGTCTATTCCTCGGGTAGAGCTTATAAGGATTGGTCGTGGTTCTTTTCACAAAACATTATTTGCTTACTATGGCTTGATTCATACCAAAACAGGGGTTTAGGGAGGGCGCCACCAAGTCCTTAAATTTTAAACACAGGGTTTCCCTGAGGGGGACTTGGAAGTCCTTAGAAAGGAATATCGTATTAACTGCTTACGCAGGTGCTGTAAAGAAAATTGAATTAAATTAACAAAGTGAGGACACAAGAGGTATACTCTTGCTACCCCATAAAAAATAGCTAAAAAGATTAATTATGCACACAATTTTGTAAACACAAATATTAGGCATCATATTCTGAAAGAGCAATTAAAGCTTCTTTGTTAAATCGGAGCTACAACTATCATTACCTCGAAGGTATTTATGCCTTTTGTTCATTGACCTGTTTACACTATTTCTGAACTGACTCGTTCAAAATAAAACAATTAATTAAGAGAATTAAATGGCGATTCTTTAATTAAAAGTTGTTTCGTGATAACAATTGTATGTACATAATTAACATTTAAAAAGGTTAATATAATTTCTTCTACTCTGGGGTAGAACTATGAATTTGAATGAAATATCAAGGACTTTAAGCGTTTTTTCTTACTACAAAAATTAACTCAAATCAATACCAAAAATACCAGATCTGCTATTCGGTTTACAAATGTATATGAAAATATCGAAAATGTCTAATAATTCGATGTTCAAAAGCTGTAACTAAAATTATACATAAATGAAACTTTAATCAGAACTCAATGGAGTTGCTTAATTTCGTTAATAATAATAATTGTTATTACACTGCATTTATATTGGCAATAAAAATTTATCGAAGTCCTTTCTAGTTTGTTAAACAAAATAATAGTTATAGGTCATCATAAAGTTATTTTTCTGGTGTAGCCTTGTATCAAAGTTCGCCAAATGCGGACGTGATGTTAGAATAATATAAATCTGTTACCTCGTTTCAACAGGTTTTTGTTTGTGTGCCAGCGTTACATCGTGTTAGAGCAGGTGTTTATACATACGGTCCCTGGACAAACAAATGACGTCGCCTTCACGTGTTGTACTGCAAATAACCAGCTGCGTGATTCTTGTACCCGACCATATGAGCTTAAAGCGTATTACCTATACGCAACAACGGGACAAACCAAAATCCATTCCAACGGTTATCACAAAAATGCAAAACTTCGATGTACTACTATATTTAGATCTTTACCAAAATAATTATCTTGCGTGTAGTTATCCACATAGTTACTTGTAAATTCATCGTAGCAATTTCAAAAAGAACATTATTGTTAATTATTGGACGTTAGATTAAAACCAAAAAATTGCTATCTACATTGCAGAACATTCCGGTGAAATTTCAAACATACAGTTTCATCGCAGAACATTTCATTAAATCCAATTATTATAGTAAAGTTGAAGGACGTTCGGGCTAGACCAATATTTCTTATCGCTATTTTAAAGTAATTGAACTGTAAACTCGATAATCGTAAATGCAAAGAAAGGATCCATATAATCTTGTAACATAAAATTTAAACGGGTTAATTTTTATAAAAGCAGATAAAACGGAATCATACTAACGAAGGAATATACTAAAAGAGTATTCAGACGAATATTCAAAAGAGTATTCAAAGGAATATTCAAAAGAGTTTTCAAAGGAACATTCAAAAGAGCGCTACAACAAAATTATTTAGTTTGTCTAGGAGATTATATCTAATTGCTTACCATTATTAAAAAACACTATATCAAGTGTTTATTACACCTGAGTTTCACAAAAGCGTAAAGCCACACGCAAATTACTCGCTAGAACTCTCAGGTTCTTCATGGTACCTTCGTGTCAAGTGTTCTAGCTAAAGTGACCGTTGACACGTTGCGCACGAAATATGAAAGGTGTTTGGCATTGAAATATTTGTACAAACAGTTAACGCCTGATGTTAGCAACCAAACTAGCATCTCTGTATTGTGGTTAAACCACATGATCCCAATACGGATATTTATTTAATTGACGATGTTTACTGTTTAATGGAATAGACAACAAGATGTATTTAACTAATAATTTATTGGTGCTTTGCAGTGGTCAAAAAAACTGTTACAACTTATAAAAAAAGTCCATAAGAAAAAACTCTGCAAGAGATATAATCAAAATAACATACAAACCAGTAATCCAATCATACCTTTACTAAAAAGGGTTCTTATGCAGCAATTATAAACTACGCACCGTAGAATATGTATAGAAGTGCTAATACCTATAAAATTTAATATTAGAATGAGATGGACAAAGTTTACTACTTACAAAAGATGGACGCTCTCGCCTAAACTATCATTGGGGAAACGTTCCAAACAGATGTCAAATATTTCCTTACACTAATAACGCCGACAAATATCCATTCAATAAAAGAAGAGTGCTTACTAACAATATTCTACAATTAATTATTTTAGGGTGTATTTTCAACTCTGAAATCTCTTTTAATTTAGTACGCACCAAGCGTGATTTCTTGCGGCCAATACCTTTTATCATTTGTAGCAGAATAATGCCCGTGCAACCAACAAGTATCTTAACAAACATATTCATATCAATATTATCTGGCTATAAAACAGTTGATACGTTATGCAACCTTTAAATATTAAGATCTAATTTAGTTAAAGACAAAATTCCCCTTAAAAGAAACTGCCCCTTTTAGACAGTACCAAAACATTTTCAACCGCTAAATCAATCAAATGAAAATCTATTACTAAATACATTACATAGTAAATAGACTGACTTATTAAAATCATATATATATATATATATATATATATATATATATATATATATATATATATATTTATATATATATTGTGGAACAGTTCATTAGGTCACTATTGCTCCGTGTCTTGGTACCCATTTATTGAATATCTTTATGGAGACCGAAACACATTGCTGTTCAGTAAGAACCATATCCCCTAATCATTGACCCAACATATAAGATTTCCTGTGCTGAGCTACCCAGGGGACTTAAGCGGTCATCGGTTATGAAGCAGCCTTGTAACTAATTTCCAAATTCATAATTGCATTATTTTACCTTGACAACTGTTGCAGAATAAAGAATGAAAACAATCAATCAATCATATTTGAATCACAGAAGGGTATAACGTATTTTTTTTCGTAGTTACACTTTGTCTATTAATATAAAATAAAGCAGCAATAAAATAAAAATATAATTTGTAAAATTCCGTACAATTAAAATAAAACTTAAAATCTATAATAGCATGTAGACTCCTTTACTTTTGAGGTCTAAGATTCGTTATTAAGCTTCGTCGAGTTGTCAATTAGAGCACTTTGCTATCAACGTTTGAAGGGACAAGCTGCGATAAGCGGCGTAGTAAATTCAAGATGGTCGTGTCTAAACACGTGGCCTGTAACACGGTCCGAAAAAGAATTAAATAGCAATGAGAAAATATGGAAGCTCACCCTCATCATTAATACAGTTGGTATAAATTAATTAAATAAATTATATTAATATTTTTCCTCTTAGTGCAATATCATATAAGGCAATATCAAATAATGCAATATCACGTAACCATATAATATGAGAATATCATATACAATTACCTATAAGTTTATTACATCAGTAATATCAAAGTATTAATCTCAAGAAAATTTAGTTTGGTTTTGGAGTACTAAATTTTATATGATGTGAAATCAAGCAGATGCTAGTTTCGTTATATTCTGGTTTTATTCAGAAGAGTTCTCGCAATTCCAGCAATAATTTCGTAAGTATTCACGTGGCTTCTATTTGTGCGTTGCAGAAAACAGATGTTCATGGAATTTCCGACAGCTGGGGTTATGGTCCGATTTCTTTTGTTCACAGCAGTATCTGCACACGTGAGTGTTTTTAGCATTTAATCACTTTCAATATCAATTAAATTGCAATAAGAAAATATTAGATTGAACTTTAGTTACGTATAAATCGTTTAAGGAAAGAAAGAATTAAGTAACAAATTTATTGCTTGTCAGAATGATTGCACATACAGATAAAGTTAACTAAGCTAAAAAGTTATGAGTGACATTTTATGTCAGATATAAAAAACATACATTCAACTGTCCTATTTAGACCTCACATGTCATGTTACTTTAATTTAAAAATATGTTTAAATATTTTGAGGTCATGTACTTTGATTTTTAGTCAACATGAGGAATTCCTTTATTAACTATTAAATAAAAGTAACTTTAGGTTGACACATACTAATTTATCTGCACTTAGGTAATTTAAATTTCATTGTTAAAGTCGAAGTAGTGCTACTATGACTTGAAGAATATGTAATATAAATAATTAAGAGAACTCAAATCCTTACATGAAAATTATTAAGAAAGATTCATTCAGAGATCTTTATGTTATTGAATACAAATCTTTATTAGTATATTTCTGTTCTATAAAAAATTATTAGTTGAAAATATTATAGTAAAACAAATTGAAAATATTATAGTAAAATGAATCAAGAAATTTAAGCAAATAGAATCTATTTTTTTATGACTTTTTTTATTGTTTGAAATACAAGTAAAGTTTACAAATCATTCCTGATCAGAAATTGTGGGTAATGATTACAAATACCCTGGGTGTATACTTTTGAAACCTAAATTCTATTATTTTATTTTTTGGTAAATATTTTTGAAGACACAAACGGTGTCCGTGTTGTGCATTTGTTTGTTCATAGGTCAAGTCGAGACATCTGTATGACATCTGGTGTTTGAGATTTTGGTAAGTGTTTTAAAAGAGTGAAATTCAAGTTTTATGGTTATGTTAGTGGTGTTGATATAAGGTTTCCGCATTCCCCTAATACAAGCACAGTTAATTTTTGTAGCTTGTTGTATTGAAAAATACGGTGGCGCTCATTATTCATATTTTTTGGTCTTTTGACAACCCATGACCCAAGCTCATGATCTACTCAGAGCTAACACTCTACTAGCCGTTTATGTCTAAAGAGTTATTCTTTTCCTCAAGCCGTTTTCCATCCAACTTTACCTTGGGCTTTCATTGTTAATAAGAAATTCTCGACCTTGTGATATCAGGTAAGGGTTTAGAAAATATAAAGGTGCAATTTATTAACTGATAGTCACGAGGGTAAAAATAAAATTAAAAACAAATTTAAAATTAAATTAATGTTTTCAAGGGTATAAATATATTTGAAATATTTTTTTTTTGTAACAGTTTTCGTAATTGACAGAGATAAAGGTATTTTGCCGCTGTGAAAATTATATTTTTTATATACCTGGTACAGTGGTGCCTCACACAACAAACTTAATTCGTTTCAGGAGCAAGTTCGTAATGCGAAAAGTTTGTTATGTGAAACGCGTTTTCTTATATAAATACATGTTGAAAAATAATTCGTTCTGTAGCATAAAATATGCTAAGATGACATAAAAAAAGATAAATTTTTTGTTATTATTTTTATTTAGTTACATACATACATACATCTAAAAACATAATTTTTTAAATTTTAAGATAGACTAAGTAGAGTCTACCGAATCTTGCACATCTTCATCCATTTTCTGCTTTTTGGCCGATGGTTTCATGAAAAACCTGTCCAAAGTCGTTTGTTTTTCTCTTTTCTTCAACATCTGCCGGAAATAACGGACAAGAGAATCGGAGTAAAGATCGTTGATCCTGTTTGCTTCAGCTGAATCCGGATGGTGGGCATTGGTAAACTCCTGAACTGCTTTCCATTTGACCAGGATGTTCTTGATGTCAACAGTTGTGATTGGTTGATTGTTTGATTGTTGATCCTCGTTATCAGATGATGCTTCCCTTTGAGCATTGTCCTGTTGCAGGACCAGAAGTGCTTGGAGCTCTTTAGTTGTCAGCTCTTCTTCGTGTTCCTCAATAAGCTCCTCTACATCCTCTTCCTCTACCTCTAATTCCAGCCTTTGGGCCACTGTGATGATGTCCTTCACCACTTCTGTGTCATCAACAACTGCTTCTTCCTGGGTCCCCGAAGGCACAAGCATCTTCCAAGCAGAAATAAGGGTCCTTTGTGACACTTCTTCCCAGGTCTTCTGTATAAATCGTATTGCCATAAGGATATCAAATTTCTTCTTCCAAAACTTTCGGACAGTCATATTGTCTCCACCAAACTCGCATTCTTCAAACACCTTATTAAAGAGGGCTCTAGTGTAGAGTTTTTTAAAGTTCGCAATAACTTGCTGATCCATTGACTGAAGAATGGATGTGGTGTTTGGTGGCAAATACTGCACCCTGATAAATGAATAATTTTCCTGCAATATTTCCTCTAGGTCTTTTGGGTGAGAAGGGGCATTGTCAAGGATCAGAAGGCCTTTGAGCGGCAGTTCTTTTTCCAGCAAGAATTTCTTCACGGCAGGAGCAAAGGTTTCCAGAATCCATTCGCTGAAGATAACTTGAGTCACCCAGACTCTTTATTGGACTTCCAATGGACGGGCAGTTTGGACTTAATAACGTTATTTTGCTTAAAAATTCTTGGATTTTCAGAGTGATAAACCAATAGAGGTTTGATCCTGAGGTCTCCGCTGGCATTAGACGAAAACATAAGGGTAAGTCTGTCCTTCATGGCTTTGTCTCTTGGCAATTTCTTCTCCTCTTTTGTAATGAAGGTTCTGCTCGGCATTCTTTTCCAGAAAAGACCCGTTTCATCGGCATTGAACACTTGTTGTGGGCAGTATCCTTCATTCTTAATACATTTTTGAAAGTTAATAGAGAACTTTTCTGCTTCTTTCTTGTCAGCACTGCCAGCCTCACAATGCATAGTAACGCTGTAGATTCCACACCTTTTCTTAAATCTAAAAAACCACCCCCCGCTGGCTTTAAATTCTTCTTCATTATCTTGATTGCTGCTACTTCCAGGGACGTTTTTCTTTAGATCGTCATAAATTATCTTGGCTTTGTGACAGATAATATCTTGGGTTGTTACGTCACCTTTCACCTGCCTTAATCCAAATCGCTAATAGCTTCTCCAATTCCTCGTGGATCGAAGACCTATGTTTTTCATTAAATAGTTTTGATACTCCTTTGGCTACTTTGGCTGATTTGATTGCATCCTTATTTGTCAAAATGGTGAAAATGGTGGTCTTGCTTAGGCCAAACTCTTTGACGAGGTCACACTGTTTTACTCCACATTCACTTTTTCTAATTATTTCCTGTTTCATTTCAACAGAAATCACCTTCCTGCTTTTTTTAGAACCCATGATATAAAAAAATATTGAGTTTAACTTAAAAGGACGACTGCCGTGATACGTACGTAAGTTAAGCGCAGTGACTAACGACTGCAGTGTTTGCGCGGGAGGATGCAATACATCGGCAGCAATCGTGGAAGCTCGGGCGACTTCGTTGTGTGAAGCGAAGTTCGTTGTATGAATTATGAAATGAACGAATAGGAAGTTCGCTGTGTGCAGCGTTCGCTGTGCGAGGCGTTCTTTATGCGAGGCACCACTGTATATGATTGCAGGAACTTGATGTCGGATAGGTGCATTTTAGGTTTTAGACTGTGTACGACTTTTTACAAAGAGCAACTTTTCTGTAAAATTAATACTAAACTAATCTTTCTAATTGCTATTAAATTAAGTGTAGACAACCTCTGTATATATAATTTGGAATTTATGATGATAAAAGAAAGCTAATGGGATAGTTTACGAACACATTTCTCAGTCAACCTTAAACAAAGAAATTGTTGACTTCAAGTATTGTATGACACGCTGTATTGTTGCGATTCACTATTAGGCAACCCGTCAAACATACAAACGCCCGGGGCACAGTGTATTCTTCAGCATTCGAGAATCCTTCTAGAAAGTACTGGAGCATGAGTCATCCTTTTAATCCAGAGTATATATAAGACCGCTAATGAATGCAAGGGGCAGTCTATACTAGAATGTCGTATATAAATTATAACGTTGTAAAGTGATAGCAGTTTTGAGCTTTTGAAGTATACATAAATGTGATATGCTGTGTATAATGTACAGTGTGTCCCAAATTGGATGTATTAAATGGGTAACTTAGTTGTTATTAAAGATACAATAAAACTGTGTGCGCAGTCATGGGCCAACTTTTTGAGATCAATTCAATGGTGAAATCACAAATGAGCGATCTTCTTTTGTTTTCGAGTTATAGCCAAAAATTGATATTTTTAACAATTCTATTAATTCGTATAACTCGTTTGGTTGCAAAAATATCCAAAAATACTGTAATAGTTTTTTATACGGTTTTTTACGTAGAATACAGTGGCGTACGCAGATATTTAATATTTATAATACTTTTGAGGTTATAATATAAACTTGCATTTTTAAATGGAAACCACAATTGGTTGTCACTTTATTTAAAAGCTCTTTTGAGAGCTTTTCAAAATATATAGTTTAATATAATTATCTTTTCAAATGGCCGAATTATTCCATGTTTTTGGTATAATAAAATAATTTATTATATTGGTAATAAATAGTTGGCCGCGAAACAAAAGGTAAACACAAAGCAAGAGTTTATTATTGTACCACACCACTCTAAACAACAAAGTTTGAAAGCTAGAAGAATACAATATCATAACTACATATATTACAAAAATTAATATAACTACATCTTAAATTGAAAATTATACTTTCCTATCCACATTTAAACAGTCTATAATCCATATATGGATACACAAATACACACATACTCACACACCTCATACCCTCACAAACACACACACACACACACAAGCACGTGCCCACGCATTCAAGCACGCATGCGCACACAACCACACACACCCTCACCTACACACACCCTCACACATAATATATATATATATATATATATATATATATACTATATATATACTATATATATATATACTAGAACACAGATGGGAATACTACAATACTTTTATTTACTGATAATTCAGAGATATTGTTCAAACTGGCCTCCATTCTCTCTTAAACAAAGTTCGCATCGTTTTATTAAAGACTTAATAGAATTTAATATATAAACCGCCTTAACTTTACGAAATGCTGCTTCAATTGAATTCCGCAACTCTACAATACTATGGTTCTGGGTTTTATAGATTTCCTCTTTCAAAAAATTCCACAAGAAGTAATCCAATATCGACAAGTCAGGAGATCTAGGCGGCCACTGAACAGGTCCAAACGTACCCATCCATTTATTGAGATATTCTCTATTTAAATAATCACGAGTAATTATAGCGTTGTGCGGGAGTGAACCATCTTGTTGGAACCACACTTTTGTCTTTTTCGAGAGGCATGTCCTTCAGTAATTCGTGCAAGTTGGTATACAAAATTTCAATATAGCGACAAGCTGAATGATTGTTTTCAAAAATATAGTATTGAAATTTGCCACCAACAATGTAGCAACAAATATTCAAACCATAACGGCTTTGTTGACGCCTCGTATGTTTGATAGGTATTTTCATTCGACCAGCAAGTGTTTCATCACACCATATAATGTTATTACCAAAATTGTTAGTAGCAGCACATTTACGAAGATACCATTGACAAAATCGCCTTCTTTTTGAAAATCGTCGGGAAACAAACTATGTATAATTTTATTTTATAGGGTCGATATTTATTACACTTCAATATTCTTGAAGCTGCTGATTTAGAAACACCCATTTCCTTTCAATTTTCCTACATGATGTTCTTGGGTTTGTTTCACACATGCTATGGTTGAAACAGTAGTTTGCTCTTGATTAAAAACTGCATACTGTTTCGTTCTAGGTTTTTCAAAGCAGCCAAACTGTTGTAAATTACTATCTATCCTTTTAAACATGTTAATATTAGGTTGTTGTCTTTCAGGATACCTGTATTATTTACAAACGACATAGTAATATTATTTGCTATTAGTTACACAATTACCTGTTAAAATATAAAGTTTTGCTGATAGAGGAATTCTCACAGACTCAATAAATGCAACTAGCATATCGTATTTTTCGTAATTTTCAAATTTTGCCATTTAGTAACAGACTGATGCTTCACTTACAAACTAACAATACTATTTATTGCATGTGCAATAGATATGAATGAAGCTCGTTGATGTTTGTTATACAAACAATTGTCGTTTTTTGTTTACCTTTTGTTTCGCGGCCAACTATTTATTACCAATATAATAAATTATTTTATTATACCAAAAACATGGAATAATTCGGCCATTTGAAAAGATAATTATATTAAACTATATATTTTGAAAAGCTCTCAAAAGAGCTTTTAAATAAAGTGACAACCAATTGTGGTTTCCATTTAAAAATGCAAGTTTATATTATAACCTCAAAAGTATTATAAATATTAAATATCTGCGTACGCCACTGTATTCTACGTAAAAAACCGTATAAAAAACTATTACAGTATTTTTGGATATTTTTGCAACCAAACGAGTTATACGAATTAATAGAATTGTTAAAAATATCAATTTTTGGCTATAACTCGAAAACAAAAGAAGATCGCTCATTTGTGATTTCACCATTGAATTGATCTCAAAAAGTTGGCCCATGACTGGGCACACAGTTTTATTGTATCTTTAATAACAACTAAGTTACCCATTTAATACATCCAATTTGGGACACACAGTACATGCAGCTTGTAGTATACATAAACAAATAGAAGTGTATAAACAAATAGTTGTGTTAGTGTTGTTATTGGACCTAGGGTAAAGAAGTTAGTTTAAGAAGATATTAGTGCTTGTAAATTCATTAGTGTAATAGTGCTTCATTGTTAAGTGGACTGAAAACATCTATGTATAAGGCATATACTGTTAATTAGACTTGTGAACAGTGAGTAATAAAGACCATTATTATTACTTGTTTTAAATTAAAGAAACGCGGTAGTAGTAGCCTGTTACACTGGTGTCAGCCTGTGTGGGGTATATAGTGATTAATTTAAAACACAAGTCTAAAGACATTTAAGTAGTTTGTATATGCCAGTTACAAGAAATCAAAGTAAAATGGAGGCAGAAACTTTAATGAACTTCCTTAAGGATTTTAAATCCGAAATGCAAGTGACACTCAATGAAAACGTAGTGAGGTCAGTTGAACTGGAATCAAACCTCACAGAAAGGTTAAGTGAAAATGCTAAGAAAATTGAAAAAAGATTTAGTGAAAACGCTGAGAAAATGGAAAGGTTAAGTGAAAATGCTGCCAAAATGGAAGAAAAGTTGAATGAAAGTACAGCCACGTTAGAACAAAGATTAATGGAAAGTTTCATTGCATTGAAAGAAGATTTCACTGAACAGGTAAAAACAGTTGAGCAAAAGTTGGACAGTAAATTGGTAAAAATGGAAGAAGATGTGATGAGGCTGCAAGAACAGGTGATTTCACTAACAACACGGCCACTTGAAATAGCAAATCAAGTTGTAAATGAAAACATTCCAGAAATAAGAACCATGGAAAGAAGCGAGTCCATACCGTCTAAATTTAAAGTGAAACCACCTACGTTCGATGGTAAAACACCTTGGCCCACATATTTGAAACAATTTGAAGCTGCTGCAATAGCCAACGGTTGGTGCAACAAAGAGAAGGCTATCTCCTTAATAGTGGCCTTACGGGGGGAAGCTCTTAACATCTTACAAACAATTCCCGATCACCAGCAGAATGATTACGGTCTCTTAACATCGAAGCTTGAGATGAGATATGGAGACGCTCACCTTCAGCAGGTTTACCACGCACAAGTTAAGAACCGCTCGCAAAAGACAAGTGAAAGCCTGCAAGAATTCGAAGCTGACATCGCCAGATTAGTTAGATTGGCATACCCAACGGCACCAGATAGTTTTCTCGAACAACTGGCTGTTAAAACATTTGTGGATGGCATTAAAGACAGTGAAATACAGCAAGCGCTAAGATTAGCACGGCCAAAAATGTTAGATGACGCACTGGCTCATGCGCTTGAATTTGAAGCAGCCAAGCAGACGTCACACAGGATGGGTCACAAAGTTCGGTCTGCATTAGAGGAACCTGGTCAAGCTCAGAACAGCATAGATGAAATAATAAACCGTGTGTTTGAAAAGCGAAAAGCGGAAAGGCTGAAAAGATTACGACCGCGGAGATGGCGTCTGCGATGCTGGAGCTGCGGTGAAGTTGGTCATATGCAGAGACGCTGTACTCAACCAAAGAAAGAACCGGTTGAGTTAAAGCAGGTCAATGTAAGGGGGCGAACGTCGACAGCACAGCGTAGTGCTCCGGAGATTATCATCCGTGCTGCATCGTCAATGGGAAGCCTGGACAGCATTTATATCGATGGTAGAATTAATGGTAGGATTGTCCGATTACTCGTGGATACAGGAGCGACAAGGACTATTGTGAGACCAGACTTAGTTGGTCGTGGAAAAGTGCTACCTGTATCGGTGTGTCTTCGAACGGCAAGTGGTGAGAAAATTTGTACTCACGGAGAGACTGCCGTTATGTTGACACTTGGGGACAAATTAATTAATCATCGAGTGTTGGTAGCTGAAATTACAGAAGAAGTGATCTTGGGAATGGATCTCATGAGAGAATATGGGTTTCATGTAAACATGAAAGAAAATGTGCTTCGGATAGATGATGATGAGATTCCATTTCAAGGGACTAGTAACTAGACGATGCAAGTTCGAATGATTTGCGATATGAAAATACCCGAGAAGGCGGAGATGATAGTAATGGGACGCCCGGATGGTACGCTCCGGGAAGGACAAGTATGCATGATGGAAGCAACTGAATCGGGAATGGGTCGGAGGACTTCTGATTGGAAGAACGCTGGTAAAGTCTCGAAATATGGTACCAGTAAGGGTGCTGAACATTAATCCCCATACAGTGACCCTGAAGAAAGGCATGATTGTGGGAAGTTGCATTCCAGTATGTCATATTAAACGTTGTGTGGACGACACGAAAAATAAACCAACCAACGGTTGCTCACAGAAATTGCTGGATATGTTGATACCCTCGTGTCAAGGATTAAATGGCGACCAACTGGGCAAGGTAAAAGAACTGGTCGGACGATATCGAGGTGTGTTTGCACTGGATGATAGTGAGAAAGGAAGGACGAATGTTGTGCAACACAAGATCAATACTGGAGATGCGCAACCGATAAGACAACACCCAGGCGGCTTCCTTTGGCAAAACGTAAGGAAGCTGAACAAATTATCACCGACATGAAAAAACAGGGAGTGATTGAGCCCTCGAATAGTCCATGGACATCCCCGATAGTGCTTGTCAAGAGAAAGGACGGGTCGACAAGGTTTTGTGTAGACTACCGGCGGCTTAACAATGTGACAAAAAAGACAGCTATCCTTTGCCCAGAATTGATGACACCTTAGATACTCTATCCGGATCTAAATGGTTTTCGACCTTGGACTTGAAAAGCGGATACTGGCAGGTAGGCTTGGAGCCAAACGATAAAGAAAAGACTGCCTTTACAATTGGAACTGGATTATGGCAGTTCAAGGTCATGCCATTTGGATTATGCAATGCTCCTGCTACTTTTGAACGATTGATGGAGTCGGTACTGCGTGGACTGTCCTGGAAGACATGTCTGGTGTACCTGGACGACGTGATAGTGTTAGGTCGGTCTTTCGAAGAACATCTTAAGAACCTAGAGGAGATATTCCAGAGATTACGGGGGGCAAACCTTACATTGAGCCCCAAGAAGTGTCACCTGTTTGGAAAAGAGGTGAAATACCTAGGACATGTCGTTTCGGAGACCGGAATAAGAGCTGACCCTGACAAAATAAAAACGGTACAGGAGTGGCCTACACCAGCAGATATACACCAACTACGCAGTTTTCTAGGATTGTGCACATATTACCGACGTTTTATACTTGGGTTTGCGAACATTGCCAAACCGTTAACAAAATTAACCGAAGATGGTCAAGAATATGATTGGAATGACGACTGCCACAGAGCATTTGAACAACTGAAACGACTACTAGTTACAGCACCAATTTTGAGTTATCCACGGATGGAGGGGAAATTTGTGTTGGATACCGATGCCAGTAACACAGCTATAGGAGGCGTTCTTTCTCAAGTGCAGGACGGACAAGAAAAAGTTATTGGGTATTTCAGCAAGGTCTTGTCGCGGCCAGAAAGGAACTATTGTGTGACAAGAAGGGAGCTGTTGGCCGTCGTCAAATCCGTAGAGCACTTTTATAAGTACTTATACGGCCGTAAATTCCTGTTGAGAACAGACTATGCTGCACTGAAATGGTTACTGCAGTTTCGAAAATCCTGAAGGGCAAGTGGCAAGGTGGATAGAGCGGCTGCAGGAATATGACTTTGACACAAAACATCGCGTAGGAACTAGGCATCGGAATGCAGACGCTCTATCAAGGAGACCTTGTCCGGTGGACTGCAATCATTGCTCCAAGATGGAAGAGAAAATAAGTGTCATCCATAGAATGACGGTAACCGATGATACTTGGCAACTCGGAAGAATACGAGAAGACCAGGAGAATGACGCCGAATTGGGACGTATTATTGAGTGGAAAAATAGAGGACAACGACCAGCTTGGGAAGAAATTAGTATTTCAAGTAGGAGCCTGAAGGCATACTGGGCACAGTGGGACTCCTTGATGATGGAAAATAGAATCTTGAAACGACGCCTGGAATTTGAAGATGGCACCGAGAGACTTCAAGTGATAGTGCCGAGAAGCAGAGTGCCGGAAGTGTTGCAGCACTTGCACGATGGTATTTCCGGAGGGCACTTTGGCGTGAAAAGAACTCTCGAAAGAGTGAGAGAAAGATTCTATTGGATGAACTGCAAAGAAGATGTGAAGGAGTGGTGCCGGAAATGTGAATTGTGTGCCTCTGCAAATGGCCCGGTCACAAAACGGAAAGCCCCAATGAGACAGTATAACGTGGGGAATCCTTTTGAGAGGGTAGCCATTGATATAGCTGGTCCGTTTCCTGAATTAGAGAAAGGAAATAAATACATCTTGGTTGCAATGGATTATTTTACCAAATGGCCGGAGGCATATGCTATACCTAACCAAGAAGCCGAGACGGTTGCAGATGTACTAGTCAGGGAGTTGTTTTGTCGTTTTGGAGTTCCGTTGGAATTACACTCCGATCAAGGTCGAAACTTCGAATCGGCGTTGTTTCAAAACGTCTGCAAGCACCTTGGAATCAGGAAGACTAGAACCACGCCACTTGATCCCCAATCGGATGGAATGGTTGAAAGAATGAACAGGACGTTAGGGAAGTACCTGACCAAAGTTGTCTCTGAACATCAACGAGACTGGGACCAATATTTACATTTGTTTCTACTGGCGTACCGATCTTTGGTACATGACAGCACAGGGTACTCGCCCGCTTGCGTAATGCTAGGACGTGAATTGCGGCTACCATGTGATCTTCAGTTTGGATTTAAACCTGGAGAAGAGATCGCAGGTGAAGATTACGTTAGTAAGCTTCGTGAAAGATCAAATAGCATTCACGAAAACGTCCGAAAGAATATCCAGGCAGCAAGCGATCGAATGAAATCACAATATGACACGAGAGCACAAGAAGGTGGTTATCAACCTGGAGATTTGGTGTGGTTGTATAATCCACAAAGAAAACGGGGGCTGTCGCCAAAATTACAAAGACAATGGGAAGGCCCGTACGAAGTGATGAAAAGGATTAATGATGTAGTGTACCGGATCAGAAGGTCTCCCCGTGGTAAACCGAAAGTGGTACACTTTGACCGTTTAACATCCTACGCTGGCAACAACCAGGAAGGCTCGAATAAAGAGAATGGCATTCGACAAGTTATTAATCATGAGTCAAATGTAGATTTCGAGGGTTTTATGGCGGCGTATGGTGGTTCCGCTAAGGCGAGATTTGGCGTTGTTGTTGAAAAACAGCAAGACCTGTTTAGAGCACCAGAAGGGGGAATAGCTGTTGTTTTCAAGAAAAAGTTTGGATGTGTGCATGAATTAGTACAACAGCGGCCAACTATAGGAAAAGCTTTGGTTCTTCAGGATAAAAATCGTTATGTTTACTATCTGGTCACCAAAAATTCTTCATGGCAGAGACCTAGTTATGGACATCTATGGGAGGCTTTGCTGAATCTTAAAGCTCAGATGATGGAAAATGGAGTAACGAAACTAGCGGTTCCCAAGCTAGGTTGTGGACTGGATAGCTTAGATTGGAAGATAGTCCGAAATATGCTAGAAGTAGTTTTCCAGGAAACCAACGTCCAGGTTCTTGTTTGTTGTTATCAACCGGTTGCCTACCAAGACCAAGAAAAGAGTGTTGACTGTTACTTCCAACGACGCGGTGGATGCACCAGAGGAGATAACTGCCGATATCGTCACCAGTCATCGAATTGGCGTCAAGATGGATTTACAGTTACGAGACGTAACGGTTTTAAAGAGGGGGCAGTGTTGCGATCCACTATTAGGCAACCCGTCAAACATACAAACGCCCGGGGCACAGCGTATTCTTCAGCATTCGAGAATCCTTCTAGAAAGTACTGGAGCATGAGCCATCCTTTTAATCCAGAGTATATATAAGACCGCTAATGAATGCAAGGGGCAGTCTATACTAGAATGTCGTATATAAATTATAACGTTGTAAAGTGATAGCAGTTTTGAGCTTTTGAAGTATACATAAATGTGATATGCTGTGTCTAATGTACATGCAGCTTGTAGTATACATAAACAAATAGAAGTGTATAAACAAATAGTTGTGTTAGTGTTGTTATTGGACCTAGGGTAAATAAGTTAGTTTAAGAAGATATTAGTGCTTGTAAATTCATTAGTGTAATAGTGCTTCATTGTTAAGTGGACTGAAAACATCTATGTATAAGGCATATACTGTTAATTAGACTTGTGAACAGTGAGTAATAAAGACCATTATTATTACTTGTTTTAAATTAAAGAAACGCGGTAGTAGTAGCCTGTTACAGTATTTACATTTCAAATTCTCAGAACTTCACGGATTCACAGTTTTTAGAAATTGAACTACTATAAATTCATGGCAATAGATATAACAACCCTCTATAGGATAAATCTGTTCAGATACCCTGCATAATGTGAACCTGCTAATTCATATTAAGACCCTTACTCCACAACACATGGGATTACTAATCACCACATCCTAAAACTTAACAAGGGTTAAGTATAACTTAATGCACTTAGAACAACGTGTAGGTGCACAAATTTCATTTTAACATATAAGCTAATTCAAAATATATAGTTTAATAAACAAAGCCTTGTATATAAACTTTATGAAATAGAAATTTAGTCTAAACTTTTATCTACAAAAATGTAAAGTATTATACGATGGCTGCTGCCAGAATCTCTGGACATTAACAGAAAAAATGCTTATAGTTAAATAACAACTTTATTGTTTTTCAAAATATTCCTTTTTATGATCTGTTTATATTGCCGTGCGAAGAAACTAACCATCAAAGCGTTTTTTCTATTCGGAAGACGGTGCACTAAAGATTCCATTTTTAAAAGCTTCTATAGCACCGTCTGTCGTGAAAAATCATTTACCACAACGTTGATTTTTTATTTTTGGAAATGTAAAAATGTTATTAAAACTGCAACCAGAACAATACAGGGGATGAGATATTAGTTCCACCATTTGACTAGTTAATAATTCGTTGATTGCTCTGCTATGTAAGATCCTGCATTCTCTGATACAGCATGACGCAACTTTTCCAATTCCTTTTTCGTAATTTAGAGTACCCTTGATTTAAACAATTCTGCATTGAGTGCTACGATTTTTTTAAGAAATAAGAACTACATATATAGCTGTGATACAAAAGAAGCAACCGTTCACTTGAAAACACTGCTCGAAATGGAATCGGATAACTCCCGCCGTCGACTTGCCGCGTCGACTCACTGCTACCATCTTGCCACAGGGACAATTTGCCGTCGTCATCTTGTCAAAGGGATAGCTCGTCGCCAATTGACTTACCGTGGATAAATTTTGATAACAGAACACCATGATACGATAATTCTGAGTTATTTATATCTACATTACAGTGTTATAAATTTGATACGATTGTAACGCTAGGCTTTACTTACAGTCAACATTAAGTGCAGAAAAGAGTTTATTAATTTCAGTCAATTAAATAAGCCTTTAGCACAAACAAAGCCTGTAAAATTTAGAGGTTAAAGTAGTTTGCATTTAATAACGTTGTTATTACATTACACTATTGAATTAGGATGAAAGAATTAAATTCAGAAAACTTACAGATAGTCGGGAAATAACCTGCATATTAAAGTCATTTGTACAAATATGTGTTCAAGAACCAGCAAGTCCAATATCCATATATTCATAAAATACAGACTTAAAATTAATGCGTTGCAAAGGATGAATGATGCAGCACTCGGTTTTAGTTGTAAAAACTTGGGAATAGAATGATTTTGTCGGAGGCTTTCATGGCCAAAGTCATTATAAATATTTATGGTTCCGGGTTAGGACCGTTTCATTTTACAAACTAAGGTCGACATATCGCCCACTTTTGTCGAGGGCTTCATCATCTTGTGGCAAAGTAACTAGTTACTTTGCCACAAGACACTTTTTGACTTAAATGGACTGGCGAGTTTGCTAGTTCAGAGGTAATTTTACATGCTCTTTACACTTTAACTTGTCTACATATTATTTTATTATTCTTATCTTTATTATTATTCTTATTTTTAATATTTATTTTCGATCTTAGTTTATGACGCGGTCTCAACTCGGAAGCATGAATATTTATAATAGAATGATTATTTAGACGGACGGAACGACATTGACCTCGACGCACAGTCTGTGAGAAGGAAACACAGCATGCAGTAACTTTGGAACAAAAAACTTATAAGAACCCACGTATAGTAAAAGAGAGAGCAGATGATCATTAGACAGCAGACATCAAACCTTCAAATTCGACGTGGTGCGGAACAACGTTGAAAAAGCAAATGACATCCAAACCCCAAGGCTGTTAGTAAAGAAATAGTTTTTCAGACGCGAAGATCGCGGAAGTGATTAACAGAATCGTTGGAAAGCGACCAGTGTTGGGAGCTTTTATTAACCACAACAGGCTGAATTTTTACCTTTAGCGAGTCTTACCCGGAATGTTGACGAGATAATAAAACAAAAACTGTAAGTTAATTGCATTTATTGTTATCCAGATTGTAACCATCACATGTTGTTTGTTGTATTAATTAAATAGAATTGATTATTGATATGTGTAAATGTGTGATGGTTAGCAGTAAGAAAGACCATCTTTTTATGTTGGTGCACGCTTATGTAAATATAAAGCGTATTGTATCGAATTTTTATATATAAAAGCTTATTATTATTTACGGCATTAAATAGGTTTTGGGTCTCTTGGAGCGACTTTTTAAAAAGCTTCTTCCAAAAAAACTCTTTTATCAATTTTATTTAAACAGATTTACTATGCTAATTTCAATAACAGGTGCGTTATATGCAGTAACGTATTGAGATCAAAATTAATCTAAGTTGACATTTACTAATTTAAATGAACGAAAAATAGGGTGAGTAGCTGAACAACCAACAACGTTAAAGTTGCGAAGCTCTAGACTGACTGGGCTTTTTGGGCTCTTGAGGGTATTTATACTATCCCTGCCTCTCACATTGCTTATGGGAACTGCAGATCTCATATCTGTTATTTCTTTATTCAATACAAAGTATTATTTCTTAGTAATCTTAATTCTAACAATAAGTTTTTTTTAATCTTTGCGACCTGCACCTGAAGTGTCATGTTACGTCTGGAATACAAAGTATTCACATCCGTTCTCATGTCTGGTTTATAGACTTCCATTAACCTTTTGTAATATGTCCTTCAATTATACATTGTAACAATCTAACTTAAGATTTAATAATTTCATTTGATTACATATACATCCTACTTTGGGAGATATGTAGCTCGTCCCGATGTAGATAAAAATTAAGGGTTTTATTTAATTTTTAAAACTCATTATCCCTAAGGGGTTTTTATGATTTCTTTATTTATCTTTGTTTCTTTGTTCTTATGACTAAAATTTGCTTCTTTGTTTCTATATGTAAGATACCTTTTGTACAATGAATACATAGTTAATTAAATTATTCCAATAATCAATAAAATTGTCTAAACACTGATATTATCCTAATGTAATTTTGGCACTTTCACTCCGTTTAAATGTTCTTCATAGCTGTCCATTAATTCTACTGCTTGGTTGAGGTCATCTAGGTCTAGATGTTCTAGTTGCATTGGTTTCTTTATGATTTCGTCGTCTTCGGTTTGTGTAATTTTGAACTGTAGTTCGGGTAGATTTGCGAATTTCTTCTTTTTGTTGGGTTTTGGTATACTTCAATAATTTTGCTTTTTAATTTTAAATAGCAATCTTCTTTTATTGTGATTACCTGGCTTTCTAATTAATGCTAGACTGTCTTCATTTTGGTTCAAATTGGTGGTTGCTATTACTTCTTTTGAAAATACAGCAATGCATTTGTTGTCCGTGAGTTTTTGAATTTTCATATTTGTATTTGTACTAGTTTTGACTTACAATTTTTGTAGTGATCAGAGAATCTTAATAGCTGTACTTCACAAGGGTTATCCGTTTCAATAGCTGTTGTCGTTAATGATTGACATAAATATTGGCTGGGTGCTACTTCTTTACACTTTTAATAAATCAATTGGTTCTATAATACTAGCATGTAATGTGTTTAGTTTTGCAAACGTTACAGCATTTTCTAATGTGGCTAAAATTTGTTGAATTATGGTAATAGTTGATATCATCTGATTGAATATCGCGTTGAATCTTATTAAGTGTCGCATTCCTAGCTTGCTGTCTTATTGCCTATTGTGACCTGCACCTGCAGTGTTATGTTACGTCTGGAATACAAAGTATTCATATCCGTTCTCATGTCTGATTTATGAACTTCCATTAACCCTTTGTAATATGTCCTTCAATTATACATTGTAACAATCTAACTTAATATTTAATAATTCCATTTGATCACATGTATATCTTAATTTGGGGGATATGTAACAATATGTAGCAAGTAAAATTTACGTTGTGAATTATTGACCAAGTTGAATCATTGCTAATTGTAAGTTTTTTCTTTTGACTAAATGTGTATTTGACAACATCAGGGTGTACTGTTTCTCTTTTTTTGTCTAGGGTTCTAGGTTCCCGACTGACACAAGCGTCTCACGACGTAACCGAATTTATTTCTGGTAAAATAGATTTCCCATTTCGATAGGATCTGCACCTTGCCGAAGTTCTAGATTACTAGAACAGGTGAAATGGCTTGCGTGTTCTAATGAGCTAAAGAGCCAAACTACAGGTCCAACCAAAGTAGTAGGGTCGTTAGTGAGGAACCAGACGAAGATAGGTCTCCGAAAGAGGGCAGCGGCTCTTTCGGTACTTAGATTAGCAGAGATCATAGGGGTCGGTATGGCAGTCTAAGACACACTACCGCGATGTGGAAAGCAACGGGAAACCACCACATTATCTCCCAAGTACACAGCGTACTTAAATTGTAATAAACATGATGGAATTTTCTGGGTTAAAAAATCCCGGAGTTAAAATAGTCTCCCATTCGGATCTCCGGGAGGGGACTACTTTGGAGGATGCGATCGAAAAGTTCAGAATAAGAGTCGGGAAGAATAAGAGTCGGAGCGTGGAATGTTTGAAATGTTAGAAATGTTAGAAATGTTGGAAATGTTAGAAATGTTGGAAATGTTAGAAATGTTAGAAATGTTAGAAATGCTAGAAATGTTAGAAATGTTGGAAATGTTAGAAATGTTAGAAATGTTAGAAATGTTAGAAATGTTAGAAATGTTAGAAATGTTAGAAATGTTAGAAATGTTAGAAATGCTAGAAATGTTAGAAATGTTAAAAATGTTAGAAATGTTAGAAATGTTAGAAATGTTAGAAATGTTAGAAATGTTAGAAATGTTAGAAATGTTAGAAATGTTAGAAATGTTAGAAATGTTAGAAATGTTAGAAATGTTAGAAATGTTAGAAATGTTAGAAATGTTAGAAACGTTAGAAACGTTAGAAATGTTAGAAATGTTAGATATGTTAGAAATGTTAGAAATGTTAGAAATGTTAGAAATGTTAGAAATGTTAGAAATGCTAGAAATGTTAGAAATGTTATCATCGTCATTGGGTCTTCAGTCCTGAAACTGGTTAGACGCGTACCATCATTGTTTCCTATTCTGAACTAACGTACAGATTTCCCCGAAATTTGCACAGTCTGCATCTATCACTATCTGATCTAGGTGGATGTACCTCTTTTTTCCTATCTTTGCTTTTCATATATCCCATACTATTCCCCAAAAATTCCTTAGAACGTATTCTGCCCTTCTATTTCTCATATTTTTTTCCCATAGATATCCTTGTTCCCTTACTGTTTCTATAACCTATTTGTTATTACATTTGGCTGTCCATCCTCATACATCTGAAGCACGGCATTTCAAAGGCTGCTACTATTCTTGTCTGCTTTTCAGACTGCTCGTATTTCGTAGGCATACTGTCTGTGCTGTGCTCCACACATACGCTTTCAACAACTTTTTGTTCTATGATTGTTGTCTTCCATCATGGGCGCCGTTCTTTCTTGTTAGATGCAGTTCGGCCCCCTTCTATTGTTTTACAGTTATGTACACTATTTCTCCGACATTCAGTGGTTGCGAAGTGGGGTAAGCAACCTGTGGCTGCCAAGTTCCTCCAGCAATTGAACATTTACTGATTTAATATTTTTTCCAATATATCTTTTTTCACAGTCAACATTAGTTGCAGATATTTCACAACAAACAACTAGTTGTTTATAATAATCATCAAATTTATCTGCTCTCAAAACTGGTTGGACATGTACCTGCACTTATGTATTTTCTAAACTAACCTACATAGTTCCCTGAAATTCTTACACAGCAATACAGCTCGGTTCCCCTTATATTGTTTTCTAATATTATGCCCTATTTCACTGAGATTTATTGAAGGGGGTTAAGCAACCTGTGGCTGCCAAGATCCCCCAACACTTAGACATTTGCCGAAATAATAATTTTTCAGTAAATGCTTTCACGCAATTACCATAATTCAAGAATATTGCCCATCCAATGCTTGTAGTTGCTTATAATAAATATCATGCTTCTTCTATTGTTTTCTAATATTATGCCCTATTTCACTGAGATTTATTGAAGGGGGTTAAGCAACCTGTGGCTGCCAAGATCCCCCAACACTTAGACATTTGCCGAAATAATAATTTTTCAGTAAATGCTTTCACGCAATTACCATAATTCAAGAATATTGCCCATCCAATGCTTGTAGTTGCTTATAATAAATATCATGCTTCTTCTATTGTTTTCTAATATTATGCCCTATTTCACTGAGATTTATTGGAGGGGGTTAAGCAACCTGTAGCTGCCAAGATCCCCCAACACTTAGACATTTGCCGAAATAATAGTTTTCCAGTAAATGCTTTCACGCAATTACCATAATTCGAGAATATTGCCCATCCAATGCTTGTAGTTGCTTATAATAAATATCATGTTTCTTCTATTGTTTTCTAGTACTATGCCCTATTTCACTGAGATTTATTGAAGGGGGTTAAGCAACCTGTAGCTGCCAAGATCCCCCAACACTTAGACATTTGCCGAAATAATAGTTTTCCAGTAAATGCTTTCACGCAATTACCATTATTCGAGAATATTGCCCATCCAATGCTTGTAATTGCTTATAATAAATATCACGTTTAAGTGCAGTTACTTCCTTCGTCATAAAATTTATCCATCTTGGGACTGGTTGGATGTGTACCTCCATTGATTTCTCTTATGAGCTAGCCTACACATTTCCCTGAAACTCCTACAGCCTACATCTTTCACTATCTGTGTGCAGTAGTCTAACCTAGGTCTACCTCTTCTTCTCTTTTTTCCTATCTCTGCTTCTAGTATATTCCGCACTATTCCCTCATGCCGTAGTATGTGGCCTATCATCCTATCTCTCCTATTTTTTACCGTTTTCCACATATTTCTTTCTTCCCCTACCATTTTTAGTACCGCTTCGTTCTTAACTTTGTCTGTCCATCATATCTTCATCATACGTTTGTAGCACCACATTTCAAAGGCTTCTACTTTTTCTTGTCCGCTTCTCCCACTGTCCAGGCTTCACAGCCATACAGTGCTGTGCTCCACACATATGTTTTGAGCAATCTTTTCCTTGTTTCTATGTTTGTGGTCTTTGAGCACAGTAGTTGCTTTTTCTTGTTAAATGTAGCAAGACCTTGTGCTAATCTTTGTTTTATATCTTTTGTGCTTTTCCCATCTTGCGTTATTTGGCTTCCTAGGTAGTAGAAATCCTTAACCTCTTGTAAGTTCGTGTTACATATTTGTATTCTTGTTTTTGATTTATTTTTCCCTCCTTGGCATACTAGTACTTTAATTTTACTTTTGTTAATTTTCATACCGTATCTCTCTGTTAGAACCGTTTGCATTTCATTGAGAGCAGCTTCTAACTCTTCCTTGCTAGATGCTAATACCGCTATATCATCTGCAAATCTAAGCACATCAATTTTTTGACCCTGCATAGTAATTCCAAATGTCTTCCTGCATTTGACAGTATTCATTGCCTCTTCAATGTACAAGTTAAAAATTAATGGGGATAGGGAACATCCCTGTCTCACCCATTTCCTGATGTTTACTTCTCTACGTTCCTGCTCTACTTCTATTACTCCTGTTTGCTCTTTGTATAAGCTATGTACTATCCGTCTATCTCTATAACTCATTCCAATCTTTTTGAGTATTACGAACATTTTTTCCATTTTACATTGTCAAATGCTTTTTCCAGATCTACAAACTCTATATACACGCTTTCCAATTTTTCTATTGTTTTCTCCATTATCACCCTAAGAGCTAAGATAGCCTCCCGTATTCCCCTGTTTCGCCTAAACCCAAATTGGTCTTCTCCTAGTATTTCTTCAGCTCGTTTTTCCATTCGTCTTTGTACAATTCTAGTTAATATTTTCGATACGTGTGCTGTCAAGATTATTGTTCAAAAATTTTCACATCTATCTGCACCTTTCTTTTTTGGTATAGTTACTATGATGTTATGTTTGAAATCTTTGGGTATCTCGCCTGTCTCATACATATAGCTTACAAGTTGGAAGAGACGTTTTGTTACTGCTTGCACCTTATCTGTACCCAGCGCCTTACCATTTTTCAGACCCTTTAATGCTAATTCAAATTCATCTTTAAGTATAGGATATCCCAAGACATCATTTTCAATGTCTGATTCCTGTTCTAATGCAGTTAGTTCTTCTCCTGCATATAAATTCCCTATATATTCTTGCCATCTACCGACTTTCTCTACATTTTCTATAATGATATTTCCTACCGCGTCCCTTATATTTTTGCTATACGGTTTTATATCCCTAAAATTGATTCTAATTAGTTTGTATGCTTCATCTGTCTTTCCTACTTCCATCTTAGTTGGTACCTCTTTGCACTTTTTATCAATCCATTGTTCTTTAGCTTTCCTGCATTTTCGAATAATTTCCCATTTTAAGGCTTTGTATCTCTGTTTTCCTGTTTCGTCTGATTTATTTTTGGATTTTCGTCTTTCTTCTATTAAATTCAGGATATCCTTTGTTATACATGGTTTCTTATTTTCTTTTTGTGTATACCCCAGAATATCTCTGGCCGCCATGTCGAGGCTGGATTTAATGTTATTCCATTCTGTTTCTACTTCATTAGTATCAGATATTTTCCCGATATCTTTGAGCAATTCATTTGATCTTTTTTCGAATCTTTTTTGAATAACTTTATCTTTTAGTTTCTCAAAGTAAAAGTGCATTTTTCAACATCTTTCTTTCAAATTTTTAGATTTAAGTGCGGCCTTCATAATTACGATATTATGGTCAGTGTCTATATCTGCTTCTGGGTAGCTTTTACAGTCTTTTATTTGATTCCTAAATCGTTGTCTAACAAGAATGTAATCTATTTGATATCTTCCTATATCTCCCGGCATCTTCCACGTATATCGTCTTCTAGCATGATGTTGAAATAATGTGTTTGTGATGATTAAATTGTTCTTGTCGCAAAATTCTACCAACCTATTTTCTCTGTCGTTTCTAGAGCCTAAACCAAATAAACCTACTATCGCTCCTTCCCCACCCTCACTTTCCACTGCATTAAAATTCCCCGTAATTATTAAATTTTCATGTCCTTTTACGTGTCTTCGATATCTTTGTAGATCGCTTCTACCTCTTCGTCACTGTAGATAGAGGTGGGCAGGTATACTTGTATTATTACTGTGTTTACCGGTTTAGATTCTAAACTAACCATGAGTACTCTTTCATTCTTTTGTAAGTAATTTTCTACACAGTATCCTATCTTTTTCCGCATAACTATCCCCACACCCAAATTTCTCTCCTCTGCTCCTGTATGAATTACCCTGAAGTCTCCACTCCAAAAATCCCCCGCCTCTAGCCACCGAACTTCGCTGATCCCTACTATGTCTAATGATAACCTATTCATTTCGATTTTTAGGTTCTCTAGCTTACCTACTTGCTTCATACTTCTAACATTCCACGCTCCGACTCGCAAAACGTTCCCGACTCTTATTATTAACTTTCCGATCGCATCCTTCGAAGTAGTCCCCTTCCGGAGATCCGAATGGGGGACTATTTTAACTCCGGAATCTTTTACCCCAGAGAATGCCATCATTTTATTATAATTTAGGTACGCTGTGTACTTGGGAGGTAATGTGGTGGTTTCCCGTTGCCTTCCACATCGCGGTAGTGTGTCTTAGACTGCCATACTGACCCCTATGGTCTCTGCCAATCTAAGTACCGAAAGAGCCGCTGCCCTCTTTCGGAGACCTATCTTCGTCTGGTTGCTCACTAACGACCCTACTACTTTGGTTGGACCTGTAGTTTGGCTCTTTAGCTCATTAGAACTCGCAAGCCATTTCACCTGTTCTAGTAATCTAGAACTTCGGCAAGGTGCAGGTCCATTCGAAATTGAGAAGTGTTAGAAATGTTAGAAATGTTAGAAATGTTAGAAATGTTAGAAATGTTAGAAATGTTAGAAATGTTAGAAATGTTAGAAATGTTAGAAATGTTAGAAATGTTAGAAATGTTAGAAATGTTAGAAATGTTGGAAATGTTGGAAATGTTGGAAATGTTGGAAATGTTAGAAATGTTAGAAAAATTAGAAATGTTAGAAATGTTAGAAATGTTAGAAATGTTAGAAATGTTAGAAATGTTAGAAATGTTAAAAATGTTAAAACTGTTAGAAATGTTAGAAATGTTAAAAATGTTAGAAATGTTAGAAATGTTAGAAATGTTAGAAATGTTAGAAATGTTAGAAATGTTAGAAATGTTAGAAATGTTAGAAATGTTAGAAACGTTAGAAATGTTAGAAATGTAAGAAATGTTAGAAATGTTAGAAAATTGAAATGAATAGTTTAGCACTAGACATAGTAGGGATCAGCCAGAGACGGGGTTTTTTGGAGTGGATACTTCAGGGTAATTCATACAGGAGCAGAGGAAAAAATTCGGGTGTGGGGATAATTATGCGAGAAAAAATAGGACACTGTGTAGAAAATTACTTACAAAAGAACGAAAGACTAATCATGGTTAGATTGGAATCTAAACCGGCAAACACAGTAATAATACAAATATACATACCCACCTCAAGCTATAGTGAAGACGAGGTAGAAGCGATCTACAAAGATATCGAATACATACTAAGACACGTAAAAGGACATAAAAATTTAATTATTACGGGAGATTTTAATGCAGTGGTAGGTGAGGGTAGAGAAGGAGCAGTAGCAGGTTTATTTGGTTTACGCACGAGAAACAACAGAGGAAATAGGCTGGTAGAATTTTGCGACAAGAAAAATTTAAACATCACAAACACATTATTTCAACATCATGCTAGAAGACGATATACGTGGAAGATGCCAGAGGATATAGGAAGATGTCAAATAGATTACATTATTGTTAGACAACGGTTTAAAAATCAAGTAAATGACTGTAGAAGCTACCCAGAAGCAGATATAGACACTGACCACAATATCATAATTATAAAGGCCGCTATTAAATTTAAAAATTTGTAAAAAAGAAACGGAAAAAGGCACTTTCACTTTGAGAAACTAAAAGATAAAGATATTCAAGAAAGATTCGAAAGAAAGTCAAATGAATTGCTGAATGATATCGGGAAAATTTCTCATACTAAGGAAGTAGAAACAGAATGGAATAACATTAAATTCAGCTTAGACATGGCGGCCAGAGATATTCTAGGGGTATACACAAATAGAAAATAAGAAACCATGGATAACAAGGGATATCCTGAATTTAATAGAAGAAAGACGAAGATACAAAAACAAATCAGACGAAACAGGAAAACAGAGATACAAAGCCATAGAATGGGAAATTATTTGTAAATTCAGGAAAGACAGATGAAGCATACAAACTAATTAGAATCAATTTTAGGGATATAAAACCGTATAGCAAAAATTAAGCGACGCGGGAGGAAACGTCATTCTAGAAAATGTAGAGAAAGTGGGTAGATGGAAAAAATATAATGGGAGTTTATATGCAGGAGAGGAACTAAGAGCATTAGAACAGAAATCTGACATTGGAAATAATGACTTGGGATATCCTATACTTAGAGATGAGTTTGAATTAGCATTAAAGGGTCGGAAAAGTGGTAAGGCGCCAGGTACAGATAAAATGCAAGCAGAAACTGTAAAAGCCGCTGGACAAGCAGTAACAGAACGTCTCTTCCAACTTGTAAGCTATATGTATGAAACAGATGAGATACCCAAAGATTTCAAACGTAACATTATAGTAACTATACCAAAAAAGAAAGGAGCGGATAGATGTGAAAATTTTCGAGAAAAAATTTTGACAGCACAAGTGTCAAAAATATTAACTAGAATTGTACAAACACGAATAAAAAAACGAGCTGAAGAAATACTAGGAGAAGATCGATTTAGGTTTAGGCGGAACAGGGTAACACAGGTGGCTATTTTAGTTTTGAGAGTTATAATGGAGAAAACAATAGAAAAAGGGGAAAGCGTGTATATAGGGTTTGTAGATCTGGAAAAAGCATTCGACAATGTAAAATGGAAAAAATGTTCGAAATACTCAAAAAGATTGGAATGAGTTATAGGGATAGACGAATAGTACATAGCTTATACAAAGAGCAAACAGCAGTAATAGAATTAGAGCAGGAACGTAGAGAAGTAAACATTAGGAAAGGGGTGAGACAGAGATGTGCCCTTTCTCCATTAATTTTTAACTTGTACATCGAAGAGGCACTGAATACTGTAATGGAGGAAGACGGTATTCAATTGTTTTCTGTTTTTTATTAAGAGCGTTTCCAGATAATAGGATTTATGGCGTATAATTTACCATGAGAAACGGTAGATTTTGGTATGATGACAGTAGTTATGGATTATTGTTAATAATACCTGGCCTGTTGAATGATACATTAGGTTTGCTTTTATTTAAGGTTATTGTATGTGTATTTATATTACAGGAATTTCTTGTTAATAAAGTTTGCGTTTATGTGGAATTTTATTCGAAGTTATTTGTAATGTAGGTCAAGGAAGGTACTTTTGTTAAGGGATATCCAGCTACCCTAATGATGGTGCCGTATTCGAAATATGTTTTTACTTTGAACATTTTTTTACTTAAGGCGAAAGTTTAAAAAAATGTTTTTAAGGTAGTGTAGAGAAACGTAAAGTATAACATGATAAATTTAGGAAACTCAAGGCAAAGGAGGCATACTCGAAATAATCGTCTCCCTATAGCGAATAATGTTGAAAGCGATTGTTGAGACGAAACGGTTTGGTGCTTCTTGAATTATGACAGTAGGAAAAGCCTTCCAGGATAAGTGAATATAGTAGCGTAGTTTGTTTGTATTTCAACCACTTTATTATTTTTATTTCATTACATCTTTTTCAATTTTCCTTTATTATGTTTTACCATATGAACCCACTCATGGACTCATGCACCACTGCAGTTAGCCAAAGCACCCTTAAATTGTTAGAGGGCTTCTGTTCCTTCGGGGCAAATTTAAATTTATAACGTAACGCTTATTATACCCATAAAAGAATTTTTGACATTTCAAAAAAGTTATAAATAAGAAAGTTGTGGATAAAGGAAGAATTCGATAATTTCTAAATTTTTTCTTATATACCTTAAAAATTAAAAGACAACTCGGTTTTTCATTTAATTGGTGTTTTCCAATCCAATATACAACATTGCCTCAATTAACACATCGAATGTCCTACAGTTTCGATGTACATTTGCTGGACACGTTTATCTGAGACAACCTGTATATAAATAGTAGTGATTTAGTTCAATAATATTGTAGTTCACCATTTTCAAGTTTTGTATACCAGATCTGAAAGTCTAACTGGTGTAAGTTATTTATGTCTTCCAAATCCGCTTCTTCCAAAAGTCGAGCAATATTGTATCGTTATTTTAGATAAGTATTTAGCGATTTGTGCTCAAATGATTATAGCGCAGTTAATACACTGTAAATGCTACCTTAACAGCTAAACCAAGGACAATGTAAGCGTCCGCATAGAAGAAACGAAACCGACACCATTACGAATTTGGTTCTAGAACCTAATCAGCGAATACCAGCGAAAGCGAAAGCCCTTTCAAGACATTATGCCCTTAAATGTCTTAATAATAGAAGTTAATTAACTAAAAGTACATTTATAAGGTCAGTGTTTTCTTTATATTATGTATGTTATACATTTAACCCTACTTAACAAGAGTAGGGGCGTGCTTGTTTCTTTATCCAAATTTTGCAACATTTCTGAAACAACATTTTATTCCTTCTTTAACCTAATGATTCAAGAGGTCTAAATTTTTAAAATAGTTACAGGGTGAAGAAGTAAAATATTATTCGTGTATTAGAATTCTACTTTGTGTATACTAGTGTATCGCGTTTCTAATTACTAATTCTTGTATTTTTTTTTCTTTAAATAATACATGGTTTTGTGATTTGCCCTTTTTGAAATTACAATTCCATTTATAAAAACTCAAAAGAAATTAAACTCACTCCGTTATCTTATTTCTGTAGTTAGATAAATTGTAAATATTATATTGCAGAATCATTTTGTAATATTTTATTGGCTTTTTAAAACTTTAAAACTATCAAAGCTCTCGACTTGAAATTTGCTAAAGAATCGATCACTTACGTAGCGAAGCAATCATAATTCAACCTAAATCAAGCTGCTGACATAAACAATTCAATCTGTATAACTGTTTGTGTTTTACAAGGGAAATTTGGAAGCGTTTAATATTCTCCGTTTTTCATTTAAACGATTTTAACAGTATGACGTAGGAGCTAGACCCCAGTACAATAAAACCCTTGCTTAAAAATTAGTTGCCAGTGTTTTATAAAAATGAGGAATTATGTTACAACTAGTAACGTATTTAGTAATGACGTTTAAAATACGGCCAGTCAATCTAAGGTAAGCAAATTTGACGTATGTTTTAAATAACTTTTTTCATTTTCGATGTAGATCAAAGCATTTTAGGGCAAACCATTGTTGGGGCTAGTTCTGGTCGTTACTTAAACTAATAATATCACTCTACATTTTTTGTTTCCCAATGTGCGACGGGTGTTTCTTATAGAATTTTGTATGCTGATTACGAACGAACCTGATAACAGAATTTTTCCATTATCCTCCAGTCAAGAGTTATTCATATTTTTGTAGTGGAACGTTTTATTATGTAATGTTTACATTTCTTATAATACAAATTATGAATACTACGTTACTACCAATTCTCAAATTTTTTGCGCAAGTGATTCTAGTTTATAGGGTACCTCTGGAGCATCCCTTATTAGGTTCTAACAAAAATCTGCGAGCATTGTGCAACTCCACTTCCCTTGCTATCGGTTTTCACAATTCATAATGTCTCGATGAAACATTTCACCATGTTCGTCACTCACAACTCTAGATTTGCCGAAAAAGTCCGGGCGGCTCTGTAACTTAGTAGGTTCGGGTGTAACTACTAAGCTCAAGGTCCCGGCTTCGATTCCCCATACAAACTGTTTGAAAAATGTTAGGCGAGCATTTGGCACAAAAATACGTCCTGGTTCGGACGAGAGGTAAATTGTAGGTTCCGTGTGTGAGTGTTGTCACGCACGTTAAATATCCATACCTTGCTGGAAGTAGCAAGGTTTCGGAAAAATTCAAAATTTCCAGGTAAAGAAAACTCATTTCTTGGCGAATGCAGTACCTTCGGGTGGAGCATTGGAAAATCAAATGTATGGGGAAGAAGTCTAGGAGGCTCCGCGGATCAGATAGGTTTCCGTATGACTAATAATTCCAAGGCCCCGGTATCGATTCCTGACCTGGAACGATTAAAAAATGTTAGGTGAGCATTTTTTACAAAAATACGCCCTCGTTCGGATTAGCGGTATAATGTAGCTTCCGTGTGTGAGTGTTATGACGCACGTTTAAGATTTCTACCTTGCCTGTTAAAGAAAGGATTCGGCAAAATTCAAAACTTTCCAGGTAAAGGAAAACTCATTTCCTGGCCAATCCAGCACCTTCGGGTGGAGTATTCAAAAGTCACATAAAGGGAGAAAGGTTCCACAAGCGAGTAAAGAAAATAAATCTTCAAAAACATGTTGCAATCCATATGGCTGTATTATTTATTTTATTTATTTCTCTAACAATCTGGTTAGTCTGCTGTGTAACATTTAAGCAGACACGTTTCACCGTTTATACATAACTGATGTGAAAGAAAAATGGAAAAGGAGGACCAAATTGCCAAATTTCCAAGCCTAAGCGAATTTCTTGTGAAAGAAGAAGCCATAACTAAATCTTCGGAATTAGCAACAACATCGACTGTTATTAATACCAAAACTGATTCAAGTAAAGTGCCTGTTTCGGCTGAAACAACTACCATTGGAATTGTACTAAAAAGAGTTACCAAAGATAGCGGCAGAACTATAAAGTCATCGACTGTACCCTTGCAAAGACAAACCCAATGCGATTTACATCGTGACGAGGAGGATGAGGAAAGCCAAGAATTTTTTCGAGTTATATCTATTAAGAAATATCCTACTGATGATATTGCGCTAAAACCACAACAGATGCAAAATAAAAAAATTTCTTATAAGTATGGATCATGTCGTCCCAATCGCCCATTTCTTGCTCATGAATTTAAGAATAAAGGAAGACGTTTGTTTAGTAAATATTATTATACATATAAATCCAAATCAGAGGTTGAATTTCAAAGAATATGGCTCTGCTATTTTCCAAAATTGAATAGATGCTATTGTGAACCTTGTTGGATATTTGCGGATAAAAAAGAATTGACTCCAAACACTTGGATTGATGGCATAAATGATTGGAAAGGACTGAGTAAAAAATAAGTATACACGAATCATTGACATTACATTTAGAATCATGTGTTAAATATGATACTTGGAAAAGTGAAGCTACCGTCGATGATGCACTTGAATTAAAAATTAGAAAAAAAGCAAATTTTTTGAGACAAGTTCTTCACAGAATAATATACGTTTCTCATTTTCTTCATCAGCAAAATTTGGCGTTTATAGGTCATTCTGAACATATTGGAGATGGAAATGCAGAGGGGTGGTAACATTTTATCTATAATCAAACTCTATTCTAAAATAGCTTGTGGACAAGTCCGAAGGCGAAACTAAATACTCAAGTCATGCTTATCAAAATGGACTTTTTCATTTAATTTCTGATCGTGTTACAAACACATTATAACATTTGTTTTTCTCTGGAGGTGTTGTTTTGTGGGTGTTGTTTTGTTTAGTGGAAAGAGGGTACTCAACACTACGCCAACTTCTCACAAAAGTCAAACATAAGATGTAATTTTTATCCGTAGATGATAACTGGCTTATAAAATCAAGTATTACAAGCAAATATCGTCAAAAAAACGTATAGAAACTTTGACGACTAAATTCTGTTTCAAAACCATGAAGGTTTGACCTTAAATTCGTACAGATTCTGTACTTGTAATAAAACATGAGGTTAAATAAATAACATGAAACAGCAATTTGCGTTTCTTTAGAAAAGATAGCATTCTCTTTTTATTAGAAAAACATGGTATAGACTTAAACAAATGCAGGGGCCAAGCTTATGATGGTGCAAGTGTTATGTCAGTTGTTTATAACCGGTTACAAGCGCAAATTGCAAATTTAAAAAAAAATGCAAAATTTGTTTATTGTGTAGCTCACAATCTTAATCTAGTTGTGATTTAAGCTGAAAAAGGTATTTCTGAGGTACTGCATTTTTTGATATAATAGAACACCTTTATAGGATTTTTTATGTCAGTGTAAAAATGTGGAGAACGTTACATGAAAATGATATCCCCTCGCAAACTTTTAAGCATTTATGCCTGACAAGATGGGGGTCACGAGATGTAGTCTTGACCACGGTTCTATTCGCTACAAAGAATTGGTTAATTCGTAAACTAAAATTATTTTAAAATCAAGTGCTAATGAGGAAGAAGCAGAAGCGGAAGGACTTAAAATTCAAATTGAAAATTTTATTTATATATTTTTAGTAGTAGTAGTAGTAGTTGTAGCAGTAGGAAAAAGCGCAAATGTATAAAACAAAGATTATCACAAGTTCGGGCTACATTTAACAAGAAAAAGCAACTACTGTGTTCAAAGACCACAAACATAGAAACAAGGAAAACATTGCTTAAAACATATGTGTGGAGCACAGCACTGTACGGCTGTGAAGCCTGCACAGTAGGAGAAGCGAACAAAAAAAAGGTAGAAAGAAGTCTTTGAAATGTGGTGCTACAGACGTATGATGAAGATGTCATGGACAGACAAAGTTAAGAACAAAGAGGTACTGAAAATGATAGGGGAAGAATGAAATATGTGGAAAACGGTAAAAAATAGTAGAGATAGGATGATAGGCCACATACTACGGCATGAGGGAATAGTGCGGAATATATTAGAAGCAGATATAAAAAAAGATAAGCAGAGGTAGACCTAGGTTAGACTATTGCACACAGATAGTGAAAGATGTAGGCTGTATGAATTTCAGGGAAATGTGTTGGCTAACTAAGAATAGAAATCAATGGAGATACGCATCAAACCAGTCCCAAGATGGATAAACTAATGACGAAAAAAATAACTGTACTTAAACATGATGATTAATATAAGCAACTACAGGTATTGGTTTGCAATATTCGTGAATAATGTTAATTGTGTGAAAGGATTTACTGAAAAACTATTAATTCGGCCAATGTCTAAGTGTTGGGAGATCTTGGCAGCCGCAGGCTGCTTAACCCTCTTCACATATGATTTTCCAATGTTCCACCCGAAGGTACTACATTGACCGTGCATTTGCATTTTCAATACTCCACCTGAAGGTACTACATTGGCCAGGAGGCGAGTTTTTTGTTGCCTGGAAATTTAGAATTTTGCCAAACCCTTGCCATTTCAGACCAGGTAGGGATCTTTAACGTGCGTGACAACACTCACACACGGGACCTCCATTTAACCTCTCATCCGAACGAGAGCGTAATTTTTGTGAAAAATGCTCACCTGTTATTTTTCAAGCAGTCGGCCGTATCGGGATTTAAACCCAGGACCTTGGGATCCTTTGGTCAAAGACAACAAACATAGAAACAAGAAGAAAATTGTTGAAAGCGTGTGTGTGGAGTACATCACAGTATGTCTATGAAATACGGGCAGTCGAAAAAGCAGACAGAAAAACAGTAGCAGCTTTTTGGAATGTTGTATTTTAGATGTATGAGGATCACAGTATGGACAGATAAAGTCAATAACAAATAGGTTGTAGAAATAGTAGGGGAATAAAAATATCTGTGGGGAATAGTATGGGATATATTACAAGCAGAGATAGGAAAAAGGAGGTAGATGTAGACCAAGATCAGATAGTGATAGTGCAGACTGTGCAAATTCCAGGGAAATGTGTAGGTTAGTTCAGAATAGGTAACAATGAGGGTACGCGTCTAACCAGTTCCAGGATATAAGACCTAATGATGATTATGATATGATTTTTAGTAGTAACGTTGTCCAAGTTATTTTCTATAGTTAACTCCCTTAGTAAATACCTTCAATCAAAAACTATTGATATAAAAGGCGCTGAAACGTACTTTACTAACGTATATGTCGAAGACGGGCGGCGAACTGACTCTTTCCTGGAAAATAGAACCACACTTTCAGAAGAAGAGATTTCGGTGTGTTGAAATGCACTTCGATGAAATGAAAAACGCTTTGAGTCATTTAGATCGATTGTAAATAAGTTTAACGTGCTTAGTCCAAAAACTTTAGACACCGTTAATGACGATAAATTTTTTCATTTATCAAAATCTTATTAGCGATGAATATGAGAAAGATTTAACAGATTTCTTTGCTCAACAAATGGTTAGCTTTCGTTCAATCATGAAAAAGACAATTTCAAGTTTTGAAAATATTAGACAGTTAGCAATGCATATTCTATGTAAAAACACTTTGTTCGCTAGCTATCCTGACGTTTGTACAGCATACATAATATGTACAACATTGCCGGTGACAACTGCATCAACCGAGATATTTTTTTTTAAACTTAAGCTCTATGTCACAGGATCGGTTTTCGGGACTTTCCATTTTAAGTATAGAAAACGATATACATTTTGATGTCATAATCGTTGCATTTGCTACTTCAAAGTCTCGAGAAATAAATTCACGCCATTTTTTTTTAAAATAAATTTTTAAGTCATTTATTGTACTTGCAGAGCACAACGTACAAAATTACAACAGACCACTCTAACATACATATAATTATATTTTGCACACACTTGGAGTTTTTATCATAAATGATACTATTTAGGGATGGACTCGGGCCCGGCCCGACGCAGAAATGTAACCGGCCCGGCCCGAAGCCCGAGGCCCGAGGCCCGACCCGAAATTTCGGGCCGGCCCGACTTTCATTCAGCGAATGAGAAGATATTTTTTTCTGTTGCGTTCAACAAGAAACTATTACTCTTTTGTTTAATTTAAGAGTATAATGATTTAGAATTACAATCAAGATACTTGTGGAACATACCTTACATGTGATTTTCCAATGCTCCACCCGAAGGTACTACATTGGCCAGGAAGCGAGTTTTTTTTACCTGGAAAATTTGGAATTTTGTTGAACCCTTGCTGTTCCAAGCAAGGTAGGGATCTTTAACGTGCGTGACAACACTCACACACGGGACCTCCATTTCACCTCTCATTCGAACGAGGGTGTATTTTTGTGAAAAATGCTCGCCTAACATTTTTCAAGCGGACCGTGTCGGGATTCGAACCCGGGACCTTGGGCATAGTAGTCACACACATACCACTACGCCACGGAGCCGCTGTGGAACACACCGTAGTATATCAATTTATTTTTGATTCTGCTACGTACCTAGATGTAGCCGGAAGAAAAGTAAATACCAGGCTAACTACTAAACGCGGAGAGTGGAGGGATTCGCCGACATACCAAAAAGAAACAAAAAACACATCGCCCACGATTATCTATTAACAAATAAAAGTAAATAACGGATTCTGTACAAACAAGCAAGAGCAATAAATTAAGCGTTACTATTTCAAAGCAAACAGTTAGGTGATATGAACAATTTTGTACATTAGATACAAAGTGCGCATCTCGTATTTACACAAAATAAAATTAATCAGTAGTAAATAAACCTGTGAGAGCTTTTGTCAAGCGTTTTTAAAGTTTCGCGTAATACTTTTTGTAAAATAACTAATTAGTAGGAAGCTTTTGTCAGACATCTTTTAAATCGTACATAGTACCGTTTGTAAAATAAACCAATCAGTACAAAGGAATAAGCGTGTGTCTGTCCAATATTTTTAACACGGGTACATCACATATCTAGAGCGATAATGTCGATTAGCAGCAACGAACAATAGTTCTACAATGTGACGTTTCTTGTCACATAACTACACCAAACGTTGATACGGAATATCCCATTAACACATACAAAAGAAAACGAGTTGCATACCTGTAGGTGTCCTCTTAGCTTGAAAACCGTCGGGGGGTGAGTCAACACAGAAACGCTGCGGTATTCAGGATCCATTCACCCTGCCATCGTAAATATAGCAACGATCTACCGACAAAAGCAGTTGGTCTACAGAAAGGAAGAACCCATTTGGCCTCTAGCTAAAAAAAGCAATCCACACAAGACACCTCCTAGTTGTCGAACAAAAAATAAACAGACGTGCATTGCTTTTGAAATACGGTGACGAACAATGTAGAAAATATGTCGACGCAAAAGCTGTAGAAGCAAATTTAACAATGATTCAAATAACACGAATTCGAACTGCAAATCCTCGCTAATCGAAGCGCGATTAAAAATGTAAAACCCGGGTTTTATCGGATAGTATGCGACCGTATTTCAACAAGTCTTTACATTGAAACAATAGAGAAACCATTATAGGCGGTCGTAATGTATACCAAGATAACGGGTACCTGAAACAGGATATAACTATTTAGTTGTTGCATAAACTTGTCGTTTCAAAGCAACTAGATTTAAGTTGAGGAATTTATTCAAAAGCGTGTTTATTATTAATTATGTTGAAGGATTTAACAGTAGAAACAGAATTTATTCGAGCGGGTATTGAATTAATAGGAGTGAAAAATAGGATAATTAATTTATGCTGAAAATAAAAGTAACAATTCTTTAAAAATCCTAGATACAAAGATACAAAATATTTAGCAATTTTCAATGTTTATGAAATTGTACGCTTAACATACCTTATAACCTTTATAATAAATTTGCGTCCGCTTTATTTTGTCGTTCCTACTTCAAAGAATTTTACTAAAATTACCTACTTAAAATTAGAAAGTTATTGTAAACTCATTCCAAGCAGACTTTATTAAAAGAATCTTTAAATAAAGTATCATTTTTTAAAAGTTTGCATCCAATCTAAAGGAGTGTTAGTGCAAGTGTTTTTTCCTTTACTCTTTATTCTGACATATATGTTTAGTATTCTATATCTATAGGTTATGTTTTAAAAATGAATAACGAATTAATCTCTTTTGTGATAAGGTGACCTATAACATGTTTAACTATATTGGAAAAAATCAAAGAAATTGTATTCACACAAAGATGAACCTTTTTTTATTATTTGAGTCTTTCATTTCCCACTGATTCGATAACATTTGTATGTGTTGTCAAAGTGTTTTTACGGAATTCTCTTGGAGTTTACCCCAAGACACTGTTTTTTACTTCTTCTCAAGCATATAGCATATCTGTTTTCAAAAGAATTTTTACAACTTACTTCTGGGAAAAGCATTACAAAACAGCATCCTCGTATTTAGAGCGTTGACGTTTTATATCTTTTTCGCGTTATAAATTTGGACATTATATTTCTAAATTTAATTACGGAAACAACACTACAAAAAACCATTTATTTCGCTATATTTATACAAAAAGCAGACAATTAAATGTAAGTTTGTACGTTAGGCATTTGGCATATGTCAAAATTAAGGCGCCTTAAATAAAAGCATTCCCTGCCTGTATTTAAATTAAATAAAGGTGTCCTGTATTTTAATAAAGTACAAACATTAAAGGTGTAATTGCGCATGTGTAAATGTCAAATAAGGGACAACTTCATTAAAAAATTGGTAAAATGAACGTTGCAATAACTCTCTAGCGTTTTAAGCGGTAGACATAAATTATACACGCGATTGATAATATCGACGTATATCGGCGTATATACATATACATAATATAAATCGTGCAAACTTTTGAATTACGAATAAATCACCTAGTTTGATGTTCCTGGGCATTTTTAACTTGCCTAAAGTACAACATGAGGAACATTAAATAGGACTAGAAAACAATATTCGGTATAAGAAGTGAGTTATAATATCACGTCTCCTTTACACTAAACAAGACGAAAAACTGATTATTAATGGGTTCATGAAAACACTACGTGAAATTATAATTAAGAACGTTTACTTACTCAATGTGAGATAGAAGTGAAGGGACGATGGAATATCTACTCGTGCGTTTTTTGGCCCGAAAAGTTCGGGCCGGCCCGAGTCGTTTGGCCCGGGCCGGCCCGAAAAACTAAGCCCGGCCCGGGCCCGGCTCGAATAAAGTAGTCAACGGCCCGGTCCGGATTCGAGCCCGAATTCGGGCCGTGCCCGGGTCGGGCCGGCCCGAAAGCCCGAACCCGAGTCCATCCCTAATTCTATTACGCATGCAACTTTGACAATAGTAAATTTTTACTCTCTTTAGAGTATTATGTAAGAGGGCGCAATGCTCTGAAATATCGTTAAGATTCCCGAACTTATAAAAGAATTCTAGTTGAACGATCCTAAATCGACTAGAAAATATTAGTTCCCAATGAATTTATGAGGCAGCAAACAAACGGCAGGTAGTGTTACCGATACTGGAATGAGAAAGTTCCAAGTATCGTAGATATAAACTACTAGTAGTGAAAATTCCATAGTTGTGCATGGAAAATAGAGTAGTGAAAGATTCGTACAGAGAGAGTACATTTTAACCTTTCAAAATCGAATAATTGTTAATTTACCAAAAGTTACCTTTGGTTTCATAATTTGTTTTTGCTAGAATATTTGTTGAGTATGAAGCGCCATCTTGGTTTTCTACTTTTTTATTTTGTCTTTCACACAACAGCCAAAACAAAAGACTACCTAATGGAACTGAACTTGAGAAGTTTATTTCAAGACCGTATATTAAAAAATACTCAATTGTTGCGTACAAGAAAATGCACTTAATGAAAATATTTATTTTACATAGAAGCGAGATTAAAAGCGTTATGAAAAATGTAATTTGTCTTGACTGGCACGATTAAAGCTGAAGGCGTGTTGTTGCTTTATTTACGTCTCCGCGCTGTGATTATTAAATTTTACGTAGTGTATCGTTCGTAACAACAGTTTATTATTCTATCCAGATTCCTTTTATAGGGTATACATGTATATTTTAATAGTTGAGAGAAATACTTCAACATTAAATTCTCTGAATGCTAACTTTTTCATAAAGGCAGTTACAAAAATTTGTTTTAAGGCGAAAATATACTTCTATTTAAAGAAAAAAATTCGTAGAAAGCTTGGTGGTGCAACTTCCGAATATTGTGACTTATTCGTTTTTCGTTAATTAAGCTGTATAATAAAAATTAAAGCACTGCTTATTCTAAATTTAATTTTCACACAATTTATAATTTTATACCGATTGATTTAGCTGGTAATTATGTAGACAATTTTGAACATTACGATGTAGAAATTGAATGCATTAGCAGGTGCGGTAGTGAAAATTATTTTTATGGCAATATCGGATCAATTTGGACAGTAACTTAGAAATTAAAAATAATCTTTTTTAGTTATGCCTGGCTGTTCAACGGTTTGATGAACATTTTCAAACCCCGTCAACTAATTTCAGTTTAGGTTAAAATACTGTTATATATTCAGAGGACTTACCATAAGTAGCACTAGTGTGGAGTGGCCAACATATGTGTTTCAAACATATCTTATTCATACGCTGAACAAACATCTATGAATTTTTACAAAAACTTTATTGGAAACAACATATTCTAATAATGCTGACAGAATATATAAATTCTAATTTACCTTTATCTTACAGTAAACCCTTACACCATATTAGCAAATATTCGCACATCTGGTAACAGTATTAAATAACATTGTCATCTTAAATCTGCACAATAGTTTTCTTCAACTAAGCATTTTTTAGCTCCAGGCATGGATCTTGCTCTCGACAACCCGATCTGGGAGCTAGATCCTCCACCTCCACAACCGCCACGCAAAATATTCGCACATTTAGTAACAGTATTAAATAACATTGTCATCTTAAATCTGCACAATAGTTTTCTTCAACTAAACATTTTTTTGCTCCAGGCATGGATCTCGCACTCAACACCCCGATCAAGGTGCTAGACCTTCCACCTTCACAACCGCCACGCAAAAAATTCGCACATCTAGTAACGGTACTAAATAACATTGTCATCTTAAAATTGCAAAATAGTTTTCTTTCAAACTAAACATTTTTAGCTTCTGGGACATGGATCGTGCTCTCGGCACCCTGATCTGGACCGTCGGACCCCCGGCATCCTTCCCCAGGACCCCGGATCTGCAAATTCTTTCCGCTAATTATGACGATATTTACATAGATCTACAAAACCCATATGTAAACCCAATATTCATTAATAAACTAAAAAGATATGTATCCATTTATTTGCAAATAGGTTTAACATGATCACCTTATTTTTGGTACAATTCATAGGAGTGGGGATGTGTGAAAAACTTACAACTAATACATAGAAACTTACAAACTATTATATACAAAGCAGCTATACAAACAGAACTTAAAACTATGTAAAATAGAACCTATCTATAGCTTTATGCCCCCACGCATATGTATTTGTACTATTGGGGATAACAAAACGTTTATCGTCATCACCGGACAAACTAATTTTATGTATGAGTTGGGTGTAGATTTCATGTTTGCTACGAATGGTTGTCATAGTATGCATAAGAGGTTTACTTGAAATACATACAGCATCCTTAAAATTATTTACACTGATTTCATTAGCAACAACATTTCTGCTCATCCCTTTAATTTTTTTGATAATGTCTTTTTAAATAATAATACAATAACTTTTTGCCCGCGTTCCCACAAATTCTAATACCAACTCTCTGGAAAACTCATCCTTAAATTTACCCACCACTTTCTTGTTCGCAAGGGAAATACCATACTTATTGTCTTGGGGGTAGTCACTTGTGTCAAAATGTTGTATATTAGCACTCACGTCCTTGTAAAAATCGAGGATTTCTATGCAATACATAAGGGAATCTGTGTCTGTATATAGGAGTTGAATTGTCTCGCCATATATACGTTTCATTGTTCCGTAATGAAATTCATACATTAATGTTTTTGATAAATCCAAGACGCCGAAACCGGCATATATCGGTTTATCATAATGCACCTTAACCCGATTCATTTGCACAACAATTAAGTTTTCACTTAACACCATTCGAGAATTAAAGTTTGGTTTAGATATTAAGGAGCTCGCACACAACTTGTTTCCATCACAGGCCCATCGGTTTACAATTGTAACGTCAACCCGTTTGTCCACGTTTTCCATCGTTTTTCCGAAAATCGAGTTGTTCATTAGTTTAAAAAAATTTTTTTCAAAATCGTTTTTGGCACGTGTACGTAGTTCAGTGTTCAAATCAATATACGATTTTAGCCACGGGTTCTGATCAAACTTCAACACTCTATGCACAGCACTTAATATGAGACCGTTACACAAACACTGTTGTAGGTTGCAATAATGTATGACATATTTTTTTTTGTTTTCAAGATTTGCAATTAACTTAAATGTTTTTAATTTGTAGTAGGGCGACTTTATATTCTCGGGGCAAAACGGGAGATCGTTGTGCTGATCGTGCAACTGTTCTGGATAGTCTAGATCAACCTCTAAAATGTATATCTTATCAGAGGTTGGGGAAATGTTTAAAATTTGCTCTTGAAGCATACTAACCTGCTTATCGTTTAACCAGTTAAACCCGCTTATGGGCAGATGTTGAGTCATAGCCCAACCATACAGATTGTTCGCATCCAAGTAAGTCAAATATTTGGACGGTGCAGAAGGATCATAGCTATCCATCTACTGGTTGTTAGCCCTCGAATACCGCCCACAGCACTGCGTTAGACCTCCACGAATACCTCGTCGGAGAAATTGATGCATCTCAATATCTGTAAGCAACTCTAGTTTTACTCCAGAGTGCTTGAGCATAGCATCCCAGCTTAAACTTGGTGCAGTAATGTAGTGGCTAGGGTCCAAATCGTATGTAAAATGCAGATATCACAAAAGTTTTCAAAAATGTCGGTTAACAGCAACACGTCTGTTTTTAAATACAGATCGCTATACTCTCCGAGCGTTGTAATATTAAATTCTGACTAAACTTTCTGAGCATGGGCGTATTGAGCAAAAGTGATATCACTCGATGTCAAGTTATTGAAAAAAGCACTTTTTGGCGGTAATGCTGTTTTGTTAAGCACATGAGTATCTGTGATATAATTATAAGGAAATACGCCTTTTCTCGTTACTAAATCGAATTTTCGATCATCAGGAAAATACCGACGAACTTCTGCGAACTGCTCCGAATTCAAATTTTGAGCAAACTTATCTAAAGAAGAGGACATAAATCTAAGAGAATCTATAAATTTTAATTGAATGTATGACTTATCAGCTTTCCCGTTATATTCATCTTCATAGCCTTCTTCATCATCAGTATCCCAGTCAGATAATCGCACATTTTTAGTAAACGAGATATATTTTTCTTTGTTATTGGGAATAACCGTAATATTTTCTTTATCACATGCTAGCTTTTTTACAATAAAATGTGAATCGTACCCGCTAAGATTATGCATCACGATAGGAATAAAATTAGGTACCTTGTATTTTATGTTACATTCACCATGCGCGGCGAAACGAAAGTTTCCTGTCAGATGACAGTGGTCTCTAACACGCACAGAATCTTCTAAAGGTTTTTTACAAATCCCGCAGTCTACGGCTTCAAGAAATAACAATTCATCGTTGGGTGTTAGAGGTGTCATTGGAATACAGGTTTTTAAAATAGTTCCTATTCTACGAGCCTCCTCCTTAAGCATATCCATAAAGACCGCCGAAGCATTAGATCCTCTGTATAATTTGAATTTGTTTAAAGAATCGTCGTAAGAACACTTGATGTAATACGCAAAACTATATGGACTGTGATGTTGAATGTTGTTGGTAAATGATGTTGCGGTGTTAGGAAGCGTTGAACTAATCGGTTTCAAAACAGACTCAAAGTCTGCATAAATAATAAATGGTACACGCATCTGTTTATGCAAATTTCTAAATTCTAAAATGTTATTTAATGCAGTGGGCATAGTAGTCACCACGTGTTAGCAGTCATGCTCTGCATCAAGACAAAGCTTTTCGGCTGAACTGAAGTATATTAAACATCCATCACATAACCATTTATATGAGTGATCTTTTGATAGCTGACGTCCTACGAGTTTGCTTAAATTCTTTATCCAACAAAAATTACCTCGTTCTCCATCCTGTATATAAAGCAAATTGATGTGCACGGTTCTTTTATTCAATGTAAGATATAAAGGTCCTACAACTGACTTTCCTTCAAGTCCAAAAACATTAATACTCATATCGTTCAGCTCTTCAAACTTTTTTATGTTGCACATTTTCATTGGGAATTCAACACCGGATAAGTTTAACACAGTATGATAGTCGGGGTAGCTGGATATCCTATTTGAAAATACTCCCTGTATGTTTGTTGTGGTTTGTTTAGTATTCTTCTAAATCTTCTTTGGGGATTAAACCACTCATAGTTTTTAAAATTATCTTTATTAACGTTTCGATCCATGACCTAGGATCGTTTTCAAAATAATAAAAACTTCAAGTTTGACATTTATGACATAAATTGAAGGTGACTTTGATTTATTGATGTTCGAAATATTTGGTTTGAGTACACTAAGCAAAAATTTTTTAAAGTTTAAATGAATGATTGCCTTCAATTTGTGTTACGGCCTGGGACCGACTTTTTTTAGGTAGCCAATACGCTTAACGTGAAATCAGCTGATTAATTTTTATTGGTGAATTCATCCTAGGTCATGGATCGAAACGATAATAAAGATAATTTTAAAAACTATGAGTGGTTTAATCCCCAAAGAAGATTTAGAAGAATCCTATTTGAACTAGCGTCTGCTGGATACAGTGCTGCAACAACGGCTAACGCAAAGCAGGTGTCATCATCGTTGATGATATTTACCACAGCCTTTTTGTTTTGCACCCATTTCGGTAATTCAATGAATGTTGAGCCACGCAAAGGAATATATTTGTTTACATTGACTTCTAGATGTAGAACATTCTTTAAAGTCCAACCAGAGTCGCGTTCTTGAAACTCCTCAGACTTTGTAACCATCGCCTCCATGAATTCTGCATATATATTATTCAGGTCGCTAGATACCGTAATCACTCGATTCTTGGTATTAAAAGACTTTATGTCTTCAATCACATCAGATCCGCTCATTTTTGTATAACTTGCAAAGGTTTCGCAGTTGATTTTCAACGCTGAAATTGAGCTTTTCGTGTCAGAAGAAATTCTCGAGTTTTAAAAGCAGAGTTGATGATTTGAACTGCTTCATTATCAGGAACTCTATCAACTGCATTTTTATGCGCATTACTACGAAGATGGTGAGCAAACCTATTTTTAAGGATGGTTATATCGCAGACGGTACATTGCATCATGTCATCTACACGTGGTTTTTTAGCAGGGGGTGCTTCAGAATTGAGCACCTGACGTTTACTCTTTGAAATCCTTGCACTCGTTGCTACAGGCGCTATACCTGTAAAAGTAGACGAACCTTGATGAATATTTTGGTGTCTTTTTAGAGCATCCTTCCTCGAAAAAACAGCATCACAAATGTCACACGAATGATTCGAACTTAGTCCAGACATTGAAATACCGTGCTTAGCACCTTTGTGGCGTTTGAGGTTATCTTTTCTAGAGAATGCTGCCGAACAAACATCACAAATAAACGTTTTTGAGAAATCCATTTTTCTTCTGTAACAATAAACAAGGTTTTAGAAGAACACGTATTTAAAATGGGCGTTGCTAGGAGCAAGACTGAATACTTTCTAGATATAGATCGCTGTCGATACTTGTTTGTCAATGACAAGAAATTCCCAGAACTACTCAATTAATATGGAAATATCTAGAAGGTTTGGTTTTACCCCCAACACGATTAATTTGAACATCCAATCAAATGTTGAACAAGTTGGACTTTAAATCTGTGTATACTTTCCAAATACTGGTATGTTTATGACAACTAGGGGGAAAACCTACGATAATATAATTAATTATGCCTTGGGGCAGGTTTTTCCCTGTAAAGACTTGTATTTAATACCATTATGTAAATCCGTTATTGACTTAAACAGGTTCAAGATTGATCGGCGCATGACCCCACCATCCAATATATAAGACGAGAAATGTGAAGCTAAAAATCCAGTTTGCGAAATATCTTCGAGTTAATCGGGTATCAAAGTTTAAAATAATGGACGTTGTCGGTGTTGACGTTGTGGATGATTTCCTTGTGCCGCAGTTAGACCTAAACAAGTTAGTAAGTAAGTCTGTTTACCCCTTAAGTAGATTCCCACGTCAACAACACCATCACAATGTGCAAGTTGGACTCGATTTATATGGCGGTCTGGAACCAGCGCTTCAAATTGTTTGCTGCACGGGTGTATGTAGAGATTATGCTGTAAAATGAGTTACAATGATTGGACAAATTTCTTCAACTTTTAAGTCGAGTTCAAAATTCGAAAATTTGCTCGAGAAGCAAATCAAGTCTCACTAAATGGGTTATCTAATGAAGACGATGAGATTGTAATACAAATAGATCACGGATTTAAATTATCTAATGAAGACGATGAGATTGTAATACAACTAGATCACGGATTTAAATTGAAATTGGTAGTGGACACATCCAATGTTAAACGTGTGGGGGCGGGAGCCAATTTTCAAGAAGAAAATGCCTTTAACATGGAAATTACAAAAGGACGAGATGTTATTATTTTGAATAAAAGCGAAGTTTTTAAGATATTCAAGATGAGTGAATTAATAAGCTACAAGCTGCAAGGGTTGAATAGCCGAGGCTTTCCGGCATTTTGCGAGGGGTTTATCGGCAGTGCAATAAATATAAATCGTGGAGGAAATATCGAGTTGACGGATGAAGAAAGAGATACAATTTTAATAGAAAGTGAACTCCGAGCAAGTCCTTATCTATTTCATGACTTCACCAATGTAAATTATCATACAATTCTGGAAATAATTACATGTCACTCCGACCAATATGCCGATGATGTAACCGTGGCACTATCGCTAGCACAAATGTTTGAGAGAGAGTCTTTTTCCGAAGATTCCGGTTACCACAGCACATGATCCGCAACGATCCTATAAAAGACGAGTGTAGTTACAAACATGGTTGACATAACGTAACGTTAATATCTGAAGAATTCCAGTATAACTTTATAAATTAATGTATTTATATGTAAAATGTATTTTGTAAAAGTATTAATAGAGATGTTTGTGGATATTGTTCATTCAGTTGTTGTTTGTTGATGTGCACGCATACATGATTGTGAATTCAGGTGGTGGGCTGGTCAACAAAGTAATAAATAAGTTACCATTTGAGGTCAACATTCCGTCTTATCACTTTTGCGGACCAGGGACTAGGCTGGATTCAGCCTCTCCGTACCACCACGGTATAATCTGGAAAAGGAGCCTTACCACGTTATATATTACCCATTAAGTGTATCAGAAATCGATAACATTACAATCAAATTAGTCGATAACTGGAGGAAATTGGTAAATTTTTCTCCGGAAACATATACTTGAGTTAGGTTAGAAATAAAAAACATTTAAGAAAATGCCTATTGATTTTATATATAAAACACGATACCACACGCCTCAACAATCAGATGTGTCTACGCCGTCACAGTGTCAAGCCGTCAAACTACTTACAGCAGAAGAAGTTCGTTTTTTAAAATCCTTAGGATTGAAAGTGCTAAATTATGGTTGGCAGAAGTAAACGTGTTTTGGACTACCGCAGCGAGCGAGATGTTAAACTAGGAAGGCTCAACTACCAAGATGTACCTAAATTAGATGTATTTGGAAGTTATAAATTGGACGAGACTATCATAAAGGAGGATTATTATACCTATTTACCATTTACATTAAACGCTGAAAACAATGATCGAATTTCTATAGAAATCCAAAGCAGCGATAACATAACATACCCGCACGAAAGTTTTATCTTCATTAAGGGTATCTATAAAACAACAGATCGTGTCAAAGCATACGAGTTCACTAGTAATGCCCCTTACTTTCTCTTTGAAGAAATACAATACAAGTTGGGGAATAATCAAATAGTCGACGTGTGTCGAATTCCTGGAATTACTCGAACCATTAAAGGACTGGTGACCCTGGCCGTGACCGTGGCCGTGACCTGTGGCCTGTGGCCTGTGGCCTGTGGCCTGTGGCCTGTGGCCTGTGGCCTGTGGCCTGTGGCTCTGTGGCCTGTGGCCTGTGGCCTGTGGCCTGTGGCCTGTGGCCTGTGGCCTGTGGTCTGTGGCCTGTGGCCTGTGGCCTGTGGCCTGTGGCCGTGACCTGTGGCGAGACATAAAGCAATAGACTCTTTCTACCTATGCCAAACTTATGCGAGCGCCTTAAAACACAGGTTAAGAGACAACGCAAACGTCATCGCAATGTGGAAACAGGATGAGACCAATCTTAGACATATTTTTTCGGATCACATAAGTGGTGACATGTCATATAAAAGAATATATATCTCCAAAAACTACCTACTACATGTACTTTCACAATATTCAACTATATGAGAGCTTTTGTAAAACAGTTCTCGAGCACTTTTCGGAAAACGGACCCAGACTAATTAAATGCAATAAATTAGTCAATACGCTTACGGACATGGAAGAAAAACTCATGCTAATCAAGAATTATCACGAAGGTAAGACAAACCACAGGGGAATTAACGAAACAACAGGGAAACTAAAGCGCAACTACTATTGGACGAATATCAGTGACAGCAAAACTATATTTATTAATGTTTGCGAAACTTGTCAGAAAACAAAATACGCAAAACGGAACCCTTACTCACCATTGATGCTTACGGCAACCGCTACTAAACCCTTTAAAATCATTCACATAGATGTTTTTATATTTGACAACAAAAATTATTTGACATTTGTCGATTCTTTCACGAAATTCGCACAAGCGACACCCATCACCGGAAAAACCACAATACATATTAGTAAAGCCCTAATAAAATACTTCGCATCTTTCGGAGTACCACAGAACTTAATATTAGGCAATGGTAAAGAACTTAGCAACGAAACTGTAAAGGAAATCTTGAATTTGCACACAATCAAAATTCACTTTACGACGCCAATGCACCATGAATCTAACTCGATTGTAGAAAGATTCCATTCCACCATTATAGAGCACCTAAGAATACTTAGAACAATGTATCCAAAAGAAAATGATTTTATGGACTACGCAGTTATTGGTTACAACAACTCGATTCACTCTAGTGCCAATTACACGCCACAAGAGTTAACTTTTGAGCACCCGAAAGCAAGAAACCCTGATGAAATTTTCACACCACACACCTTCTATACGGAATACGCAAAAATCAGCAGGACAGATTAAAATACGTATATCAAGACGTTACGAAGAAGTTACACGATAAAAATTAACCGTACTCGACAAAAATAATACACAAGGCGTCACTAGTAAAGAATTCATGTTAGGACAGACAGTTTATAAAAGAAATACGAGTAGAAATAAAAAGGATAATAAATTTTTAGGACCCTATGAAGTAACAAAACTACTAGACAGAAATCGTGCTAAAATCATAAAGAAAACCGGCAAACGCCGACCCGATATAATTCACATTAAAGAACTTACAAAACCTTTTATTGTTGCAGGTTCGCAATTTGCGGAAGCGTATACACTTTAGACATGCCTAGATTCAAAAACCTAAATGACAACCCCGGACTACTACTATTAAAACTAGAGTAGGAGGAATATGGCAATACTGGAACCTCATTTACTCCCGAAACCCTCATTTGTTCCCTCATTTGCTCCTCATTTGCTCCAAAATCACTCATTTGCTTTCGAATCCCTCATTTACATGTAAATTTCCATAAGGAGGAAATGAGGAGGAGTGGCTCTCTCCTTCCTCATTTGCCCCCTCATTTGCTCCCTCATTTGCTCCCGAAACCCTCATTTGCTCCAAAAGCCCTCATTTGCTCCCTCATTTGCTCCTTATTTGCTCCAAAATCCCTCATTTGCTCCGCCTTGTGGACCGCTTTGTGGAATTTTTACCCCAACCATTTTGATTACATCACACCCGCATTCGACTAGCCATTTTCATCTTTCGAGAAAAACCTATCTTGTTTGGTATCAATTAATATTAGATTTTTCTCAACTACCTGAATCTCCAGGAATTTTTTAGATTGCATCATCCCCCAGAGAGCTACCCCAATTTTAAGATTTTCTGCATGCAGCGATTTTCTGACCGTCCCTATAAATTTTTTAACCATGTGACACATCTTGTTAGTCTAGAATTTTACGCAGAATCCGTGTCTGCTAACAGATTTACAATCCGACCACCCCTTACAAAGTTACACTTTTAAAGACTCCGAGCCTCTAAATTTTGCTCTTCGCTCCAACATCTAAACCAAATAGTTTTCTTCGACTAGCCATTGCATCTTTCGAGATAACCCTATCTTGTTTGGTATCAATTAATATTAGATTTTTCTCAGCTACCCGAATCTCTATGAATTTCTTAGATTGCATCATCCCCCAGAGAGCTACCCCAATTTTAAGATTTTCTGCTGATAGCGATTTTATGATCGTCCTTATAAATTTTTTAACCATGTGACACAATCTGTTAGTCTAGAATTTTACGCAGAATTTGAGTCTGCTAACATTTAAAATCCGACCACCCCTTACAAAGTTACACTTTTAAAGACTCCGAGCCTCTAAATTTTGCTCTTCGCTCCAACATCTAAACCAAATAGTTTTCTTCGACTAGCCATTGCATCTTTCGAGATAAACCTATCTTGATTGGTATCAATTAATATTAGATTTTTCTCAGCTACCCGAATCTCTATAAATTTCTTACATTGCATCATCCCCCAGAGAGCTACCCCAATTTTAAGATTTTCTGCTGATAGCGATTTTATGATCGTCCTTATAAATTTTTTAGCCATGTGAAACATTTTGCTAGTCTAGAATTTTACACAAAATCCGAATCTGCAAACAGATTTAAAATCGGACCACACATTACAAGGTTACACTTTTAAAGTCTCAAACCTCTTTAAATTGTTTTGCTCATCTATAACATATGCTTTAACCAACCATTTCCCTAGAAATCTAAAACTGTGGGGATTTTAAAAATGAGTTCTTTATAAGCCATAAGTGTTTACAATTTAAAACCATTTTTTTCAAACAGTAATGTGCTGTTTTCAGAATATCGCAAAAACCCATGACTTTTAAAATTTTTCTGGTTTTAACATTGTTAATTACTAGGGGTGGGCGATACGGGATTTTGCGTATCGAATATCGATACATATTCTATATCGATATGTATCGATATATCGAATATCGATATATATCGATACGTATCGATACGTATCGATGCGTATCGATATGTATCGATGCGTATCGGTGCGTATCGATACATATCGATTCGTAACGATGCGTATCGATACGTATCGATACGTATCGATACGTATAGATTCGTATCGATGCATATTGATACGTATAGATACGTAGCGGTACGTATAGATATATATAGCGATTCGTATCGGAACGTTTAGATGTGTAGATTAAGTATACATATCGAGACGTAGCGATACCTGTCGGTACGAATCGATGCGCATCTATAAATTTTTCTACTTTTTCTTTGGGAATAAAATCACAAGATCGTTTTAAAATAATGTATTTACTGACAATTCGATTTTTCACCTAAAATTGTTTGTTATCAAAATAATTGAAGTTTCAAGTTTAATATTTGTGACATAAGTATGTATAGAGGGGTGGACGATACGGGATTTTGCGTATCGAATATCGATACATATTCTATATCGAATATCGATACGTATCGATACGTATCGATGCGTATCGATACGTATCGATACGTATCGATGCGTATCGATACATATCGATACGTATCGATACATATCGATACGTATCGATACATATCGAGTATCGATATATCGATATTTATTTTTTGCTGTATCGGGGGGGTCGATACGGGGGTCGTATCGATACGTATCGATATATCGATACGCCGACCCAGCCCTATTAATTACTACGTCACAAACATAATTACATGCTCAATGCTAAATAGTTGGAAAATACATTTGTTTTACATACTAATTGCTTTACAATTATGTGACGTAAAGTGAAAGTAGCGTAGATCTTTCTTTTTTATTAATTAATGGCTATATGATTTGAGAAATACAATAGATATGCTCAATGCCATCCATTAGGAAATTCTCGTATAATTGCTGGTGTATACAATGTACTTTCTATTACGACCTCGACTAGGAGAAATGCAAACTTCATCTTGTAATACGGATCGATTAACGCTTAATAATTTCAAACCGCATAAAAACGCGATCTGATTAATAAAAACCTATTCGTTTCGCATGCTTTGTGTAAGTTCGTTGAAATTTTCGTATCGTGTAGTGATTTTTCGTCATATTGAAATTTAAGGTAAGTCTACTTTTTTATTAAAATAGAACTGAATTTATTTGCAAACACCGATTAATGTGTATTTTGCTATTGTTTCTGATTGTATTTTTAAAACATTAATTTTTCCAAAATAATGCGTTGTTTTACATATATATATTTTTTTCAAATTTTAAAGATAGGCTTTTAGCTAGACGAATGTTAGGCGTATCTATCAACCCCAATTCCGAAATGACTATTTCTTTTGGAATTGTAAAATATGGTGTTGCAGATTGTGTAAAATATGTACTACCTGCTTTAATGTAGCACTTGTGTAAGATTTTTATTTTATCTTGGCTATCTTCCTCCTCTACTATCTCCAAATAATTTACATGGAAAGTGGGCGAAGAACTTAAAAATTACGGAATCTTAAAACTAATATATACAATAGATTTACAGCATACCTCTTCCTCGGTTCGGACACTCCATCGTCGACACTGGTGTTCTTTATGCGATAGCTAATCATACGGTTGTTAAACGCTATGCTAACCATTTCTACACTATCTTCGCCAGTAGCGGTTTTTCCAGGTATAGGAAACACTTCAAGAGTTGCATTTTAAAACGTTTGCAAGTACCATTTTAGTACAAAACAAAATCCGCACTATAGGACTTTGGTGAAACTTGTAAGCGAACTAACTTATAAACTAAAAAGTTTACTTTTGCGTAGCTGCTTTATGCTTCCTATAGAATGCAAACCAAAGGTTTCCGAAGACAGCCGAAGGAAGTTGAAGATTCAGTGGGGAACTAAATGACGTTATCTTTTACCAATCCTTGCTACTCGTCCAGTACATTTAGCACCATGCGAATGCAGTTAGTAGAGTCATTGGAAACGTCTTCCATGTTATGCAGGTCGGCAATCGCATCGCGCACATATTAAAAATCCAAAAGGGTTATAGCACACGCACACAAATTGGTTGCAAGCCGTGCAGTAGAAGATGCAGTGCTACTATAAACAATAACTTAATAAAACATTTTAAACCTTTACTAAGGAGATACCAAACTTGTTGCCTACAGAATACTTAGTAATAAAGCAATTTAATTTTAAATAACTTCTACGTAATATTTTAGAAAATGGTAGGTTTGAATATTTTCTTTGGAAACAATCGAAGATTGCCGAAGACACTCGAAGAGTGCACAAACGCGGTCACTAAACCAATCAGCATTAATACCGAGTATTCTATGCTTTCGTAGGTTTCTCATTTCATAGAAGTAAATCTTCCGCATAGCGGTTGGTAGCACGTAATGATTTCTAGAACCGGCAAGTACTTGATATCGCCCAAATACAGAATTAGATGCTCGAAGTTCGTCAACTCCCGATTCCCTCGTAAAAGGTAGAAAAAACTCGGTCAATCATCCATCTAACTTAAACTTCGACCCGCTACCGTTTTGATAATTTCCAAACATTTTTCAAAGGACAATGGGCTTCCACACTAACACCTAACGTATCTTTCCTATTATTTGTTAAACAAAAACTACCGGTATCGCCATGCACGTATGCGGATGTAAGCAGATGTTTATGGATATGTACGAGAATATGTAACCATATACATTAATCACTCTAAGCTATTTTATTTAGTCCATTAAACTATTATTTTTCTAAACCACAATTACTAATCGTTTTTATAGGTTTAACATTTCTACCATTTCCCAATGACTGGTGCTACGTACATAGAAACTTTAATTTCTTATTGGAGAGAATTCTTATTCTCCCACGCACTGCTGCGTAGTTGCATGCCCATCTCTTTTGGAGGTAGCATAGAAACCTGGAGTAGGAATAAACTTATACTAAAAAACAACGACTCAAACATCTAGACCAAGTAATACAATTCACATTAATTCAGAATAAAAAAACATTTCAATATTATGACATACACACCATGTTTTCACACTTTTATGAAACTTTTCAAATTATATATGATTTACTAGAGAGAATAAAAGTAGCTACCACCTTTACAAAATTAAATACATTACGCAATTCCATAATAAAACCATAAGATTTACTCGACGAGCTTATGGAAATTGAGCAATCAGACAAAATTAAAGTTCCCTTCAAACCAGATAAGAAACATATATTATTGATCGAAAAAGTAACTACTGTTAGAAGTTACACTAAAGGTAACCAAATTGTATTTATATTGGATGCACCCCTTGTAGAGACTGAAAATTATAATTACTTTTACCTTCACCCTTTTCCTACACCAAATAAAAACTCCTTTAAGACAATAATCCTACATTCCAAATATTTACTACTAAGCGAAGAAAAGTATGCTTTATCAAATACAAAATGTAAAGAGACCTTAACAAACGAATATGTATGCCAAAACGAACATACATTCGGAATAGATGAAAGAGTGCCATGTGAAATCCAAGTACTATGGTTCAATGCAAATCAAACAAACTGCAAACAAAATCCCCGTTCGTATAACCGACACACGAATACAGAAATTAGAAGGAAACAAATGGATGGTTTTAACCCCGAAAGAAACAGTCGCAACGACAAAATGTGCTAAACTATTGGACAACACACAACTAAAAGGCAGCTACTTAGTTGAATTAATTAAGGGCTGTGAAATCAAGATCGACGGACATCATATAAAGAAGTATGAAAGTTACTTACACTCATCTTCGTACGTGAAGATACCAGAGGTCCAGAAGATCAAAAGGGCCGAACCCATCGAGTTACAATCTATAAATTTAGAAGACGCAAAACCCATATATAAAAACTTAGAAGACCAAAGAAAAAGACCAGATCAACTTGACGAACGACTTCAGCTACACATTTTTTTGAAATGAATGTATTTATTGTAACTATTATAATTATATTTTTAGAAACTGTTAGTTATAAATTTGTTTGTAAAATTATTGAGAAAAAGAAAAAGAATTTTAAATTAAACGATGAAGAAATAAATAGAATAGCAAACAACACCCCGTTGTCTTGAACAAAAATGCAAGCAGTTACGTATTGCATAAGTCACATATAATTAGATTAAAATTACATAAACATCCGTGGGAGCGAATTGTATCCCTTCAAGATTGGAAATGTATATATTTATTTTAGGTTAAGCTTGTCAATTTATAAACACGTTAATCTGTAGACATGGTAATAGAAGTTACCCTTAAACTTAACACATGTGGATGTATAGAATAAACATCCGTGGGAGCGGACTGCGTCCCTTCAAGATTAGAAACGAATATATTTACTTTAGGTTAAACTTGTCATATTATTCAAAGTTACCCTTAGACTTTATCGTAGGGAACTTACCATAGTGGGTGGCAGTTGCACCCTTAACAGTCTGATTTATCTTACTTAATATTTATTTTGTCTGGCACAAATCCTCCGGAAGACGGATAAACGATGTAAATACAGATTCAAACGCATGGAAACCAAGGCTGTTCACATGACCAATGCAAAGGGCCGTGGAAGGAAACACATAAATACCAGGGACAAACGTTCCGAAAAGCACTTCATTTTTAGACTTTATTTAAACTTCAAGTTAGAGTTTAGTTTATAGTTTAAGTTAAATGTAAAGGGCGTTTCAATAAGAGCGCAAGATTTCAGTGTTCAATAAAACATGGCTTTCTGTAGCAAAGTATTGAAATATTTATTGATTTACAAAATATACATTTGTGAATTATGTATGAAACAAAATATCTTGTAAATGGCCGCCACGGCTTTGCTGGCATATGCGTACTCTTTTGACGAAATTTTCAATAACTTTATTGTGTACATGTGGTGGTATTTCATTGATACAGCGTTTAATTTCGACTTTCAATGCTTTGATGGTTGCAGGCTTATTGGCATAAGCCTGTGACTTCAGATAACCCCACAGCCGGAAGTCTAAAGGCGTTAAATCGCAAGAGCGTGGAGGCCAATTCTGGTCACCAAATCGGGAAATGACACGACCAGGAGCAAAGTTATGCAAGATCGTCAATGTTTCACGGGCGGTATGACATGTGGCACCGTCCTGCTAAAACCACATGTCGTCAAGATCAATAGCTTCCAAATGAGGCACAAGAAACTGTGTTATCAAGGCACGATAACGCTCGCCATTCACCGTTACTGCACTTCCTTCTTCATTTTCGAAGAAAAACGGTCCAATTATTCCTTCAGACCATAATGCACACCATTAAGTGACCCGTTGTGGATGCATTGCTTTCTGATGAGTCATTCCTGGATTTTCTAAGTCCCAAATGCGACAGTTTTGCCTATTAACGAAGCCATCGAGGTGAAAATGGGCCTCATCACTGAAAATGATTTCATTTGCAAAATCAGCAGGTTGCTCAAGGATCCAACTGGTGAATCCTCTTCGCTGAACATGGTCTCTCGGCAGAAGTTGTTGAGTCAGTTGAATTTTGTAGACATGAAGCTGTAGATCTTTCGTCAGAATTCGCTGAAAAGTGCCTGTTGAAATGTCCAATTCTTGGGCCCGATGACGAATTGACGTCTCTGGCATTTCTGTCACACTCTCGTGAACTGCCGTGATGTTTTGTTTTGAACGACCTTTACGAGCTCGTATCGTGTGTTTCACATCACTAACCGAACCAGTACTATCAAATTTTTGTATTATTCTTTTCACAGTAGATGAATTAGGCACATTATTTCGACCGAATATTGGTCGCACTTTACGAATAGTGGCAATTATACTTTCACCATTTTGATAATAATTTTTGACAATCAGGACGCGTTGTTTTACGGTGTAATGCTCCATGTTTACTAACTCCCATCTCTCAACTTCCGATCTGTCACGTCATAATCATGTGACATTATGACTGTCAAACGTGGCGCGCAATTTAAATCTTGCGCTCTTATTGAAACACCCTATATGTACGCATCGTGCGTAAATGTTCATAGTACCAAGTTGTTGTAATAAATGTTTTTAAAAATCTTCTGTTGTTGATAAAGAACAAAATTCGCGTATGAACGGACACTTTCGGGTCAGAATAATGACTAAAGCAAATCTTGTATTTGTGAAGAAACTAATACATACGCCAAGGTCATGCTATTACTGAAATTTATTTATTTGTTTTGTGTATGACAACGTTATAGTATATAGCACCGCTGGAGCAATATATTAATTGCTTCAAGGAATAGTTAAAAACTTGGATACAGTTGATTAGCAGATGTTGTTGTACTGAAATGTAGCAATAGACGGTCAAAAGCGTGATTTGTAATGCTTCTGGATATTATGTAAATATATCAATATCAATTAGATTCGTTATTTTTCTTGGTTGATGTGCCTTGCAGTTAACTTTGATAGAAACAAGATTCATTATTTTAATTGAGGTGAGGCAATTGCTTTATAGTAGCGTGATAGAAACCGTCACTGAGAATCGGTTAACGAAAAGGACTTGAGTGTTTTATTTAGGACGTTAGAGTGCACACAACAGAATCTTAGTATTTCAATACAAAGTCGTATTACATTCTCTGCAATCCAATTCTTAAAATTCTGAAATGTTATAATTGTTATGATATGATTATCAGATGCGCCCAAATATATAAATCGCAAAAGCTAAATTTGATTTCAGCAAAGTAAGCATGTAGAGCATAATTCACGTCCTACCTTAAGACAAAAAAAACCAATATATTGGAATATTTATGCCAACACTGCGGTTAGAAAAATCCGAATTCAATTCTCCTTCACCTTACCTTTCCAAAGCCAGACCTTCATTAATATTCTATAAACACGAAGCTCCTGTTGATAAATAATTCAAATATCTTTATCGGAAATAGGAAAATGGTCTGAGGTTTTAGATATCGTTTATGTTTAAAAAACCATTACCTTAGAAAACGAAATGTAAAAAATATTTATTTAGTTTCGGGAAATTATTTCCACGAGAAATGTGAAACAAGTACAGAAAGAACAGATTTCATCTAATCTATTCAAATCAAACAGGATAGCACTCCTAGTGTACTTTTTATGTGGTGTTGAACTAAATTTGGGCAGCTTCTTACAAGAGATTTAGCAAATTGTACCCAACGGGTGAATTGTGGCTAGGCTGTCTTATCAAATTTGCAATTTGTTTATATGGGTGAATCCAAAGAGATTAATTATATTTACCCCAGTGTGAGATTCTGGAAATCCGCTTTAACGCATTAGTATGAAGTTTATAACACGTTTAAGCAACATTATAATTGTTAGTTGAAGAATTGATGTAAGTCCATTTCAGTGAGTTAAAAAGCGCTTTAATTATAATGGTTCTTTAAAGTGTTTACACAAAACATATTTATGTTAGAAATTTCTCCAACAATGACAATTCTTTCAGTCGATACTGAGGGTACAGACATTTGTCAAACTAATCATAAAAAACAAACAATTTTGGGAATTTATATAATTTAAACCTTATTCAAACAAAAATACATTTATTTACAGATGAAGAATGAAAACATTGTTATCGCAAGATGTAATAATTTAGTAACAGTTTATTAGATCAAAAACAGTATAAATTTAAACAAAAATTACACTACTTCAGAGAAAGAAGGTGAGGTAAAGTGCAACCGTATAAAATTTCATATTGTGGAAAGTCTATATAACAATGTTTTCCGTTATTCTGACTCGTATCAAGTTATTCTTGGTTCTGAAATTTTTATATCCTCTTTTCGTATATTTTATGTTTAAATTAAGCGCCTTTCTTAACTTCTACGTAACTACCCGTTAAAAAGGTTGTTATAGGCTTTCGGCGATCGCATGATCGTTGCAAGGCAATGGAAATGAACTTTTTACCGCGAGTGCGGATAGCGTAACATTTCCGGGAGTGAAAAGGACACTTGCAGTTAACGCTATTCAAAAGTTAATTAAAGCGAGGAGTGCTATGAAGTGGACCTATATCTTTATTCCTCTTTCCTTCACCGCTTTTGTCTTCCATAGCTGTCTTCAACAGAAGACGTATCTGAAGGATATGAGATATATCGGGCTGCCGCTACCCTGAAATTATTGTAATGCTGGTTGCAACCGTAAATCATTGGCATTAGACTTTAATTGTAGAATTAGTTATTTTTAATTAGTGTAATATATCTATCTAGGTATTGATTGAGTAGCATTCGTTTTACCTTTACATGATTAAAATTTAATTATTGTGCAACGTTGCAAGCGTTTATACTATTAAAAATATAGTAAATGCTAATACTTTAGGTTCATAACTTTTAGAAAGGTCACAGGGTGCCGAATTTTCTTTTTTAATTTTTAATAAATCTTATGCAGTCTAGATCTATCTAGGACGTTTTGCGCCAGCTTTTCGGGTCTGGCGTTTCGGCACCGCGGTTTAGGTGCCAGTCAATTCGGCGTCTCGACGTTTCGGCGCTCAGATGATTTGGGACCGCCAAGTCGGTGCCAGACCAGTTCGAAGTCATTACTGAAAAACAAATATAAAGATGTATTAAGTACACAATGTGCGTGAGTGTGTGTGTGTTTCGCCCTCAATTGCAATTTTTGGCGTGTTTATGTCAATTTCGGAAAAATATAGCAAATTCCAACTTTGCGTGCAAATGCAAAATATTATATGACATTAAGCAATAACTTAACCAGGGTCGAGTATACCGGCTGTGCGGCTCGTGCAATCACACAATTTAGGGACGGTAAGAATTCGGACAATATTTTTCTTAATTTGTTACATAGTTATAAAGTAAGGCAAAAGGTAAGCTGCGAAATGCGATAACAACTTGAAATTGTATACTGTGAGGTCTACTCTCGATCGAAGCCTAAAATTAATTCGAGTCCCACAAATTGGTCGTCGTAAATTACTGTGAAGTTTAGCTGGAATACAACTCTTAATTTTCTTCTCTTCAATACTGATTTTATCCCCTGAAAAAGCTCTTTTTTCTGGACGCCAAAATACTCCGAGCTTTTTCCCATAATGAAAGAAACTTAACTTCATCAGTAAAATTCATTATGGCTGCTCTACGGTTACCTATAAATGAAAGTCGACTACAAAAAAATCCATCACAATTTATTTACACAGAAAATTTCACAGCAAACTTTTTCAATTATTACAGCATACATTCGTTGATTACATATATCCATGTCGATTACTAATTCATTTTTATCAAATATTTCTATATTCAATTTTATTCCTCTGACTAAATGAATTATTGTAAGTAACTGGGCTTAACCCCACGCCTTACATTAAATCCCTGGTCTAACAAGAGCACATAGTAAACCTTTATTTTGCACTGAAAATCATCTAAAACCCATTTACCTTTTAAACAAACAGTTAATACACAATTATTGTATAATACAAAATTTCGACCTCAACATATTTTATATAATTCATTAAAAAAATTAAAAACTCAATTTCTTTGTTCGGGGAATTCACCAAAATATACCCCCAAAAGCACAGAATGTCATAACACCAAACAATCACAAAAATAAATGTTTTTGCAAAAAAAATCAGTTACGTGGACTGTAGCCCAAACAGGTATCTGCTATTAAACCATCGCAGACGTAGCATCTCCCCACGACTGCACGTAACGGAATCACCTCAAGTTGACTCACATCATCTGGGACAGCAATCATCTATCCAAAATTTTATTCCTCCAATCTACTGCAAATCCAAATCCTCCTTACATCAGCAAACGTTCCAATTACATCCACAATTCCATTTGGGTGCTCAACAAGCACCAGCCACCAAAATAAGAAAGTAATTTTTACTTACTATTCCGCATACTTCGATTTTCAAAATATATTTAACACATTTAAAACATTTATTTCTACAGTATACCAACTTGTGTACGTTGAAATAATTTTTATAAAATATCAAAACTCACTTAGTCGCTTGATTCAAGTACTAAAGATGTTCGAAGCTTTAGATGAAATTTGGCAGAGAGTGACTCACCCCCTCACGGTAGCTTATATAGACCAAAGTTACGCCCCCTCCGACTAAGGTCACTTCCAGAAATACACCACCACAACAACAAACCTTTCTGGTAAATTTCTACAACGGTTTACGATTCTCAAAACAGTTTTCACCAAACAACACTCAACCGTCGTTGATTCTAAAAATCGTTCCGTGGAAAACTGACAGCCGAATGCCAACCGTCTCGAAAGTCTAAGAGTTTTGCATACAAAATAAATATTCTACGTCGAAAATTAAAATTTTCAACGGCCGTCGAATTCGTTGAATTCCTTCATTGCTGATACAAACACAAACATTTAAATATACAGTCGCCTCGCTCTTTCTTAAATCCAAAAATGTTTTGCCTTCTATTTTGCACCCTTTCTATTTTCCATGCCAGTTACTCGTTTATCGTGTCCTTGTCTAACCCGTATTTGAATTTTTTTTCATTTCGAATTTTTAAGTTGTGCAAATGTGTTTTCTGTTATACGACTGAAACAGTTATTCCATGGATACAACTTTCGTTTACCTCGTATAATGGCAGTTGCACATTGTAAAATACCGCCGTGGACAATTACTTCACCAATAAATAACACGTGTAGATTGTGCAGTATACTGTAAAGGTGAATATGATAAAGAAATACATACCACCGCTTTCACAACCATTTTGAATTATTATTTCATTGCCCTAGTAGTTTATACAGATGTGTCAAAATCTATATCAGATGTGGAAAGTGGATACTGTAGAACTATGGCTGATTCTAACGTATTTGATATTGTACTGAAAGCGAAATTCTTATGTGGTCGAACTCACTTAGCCCTTTAGAAGCTCTGCATAATAGATATGGTGATGATTCTATGATACAGCAGCTGATAGCTACTCAAAAATGACTTGAATGCTTATCTCAATTAGTTTACCTTACCTGTATTGAAAAGTTGCTAATCTCTTCACTTAACCACATTGTCACATAAAGGAAATCAACCTGACTGTGCGATACCCATCCAGTAAAATATCAACCATAGTTTAGAGTTCATTGGGAGATCCTTCAAAAGTTTAGCAATCGACTCTTAATATTTAAGTAGACCTAGCCTAGATCTGTAATTCCATCCAAGTAATTTGAAATACTTGAAATTTCTCATTGGATATAATTTCTCTGTGCCTAAGCATTAAGATTTTGGAACTTCTCAAATCTTAGTGAAATAGATATACATCTAAGCTATCTGCCTTTGAAAACATTTATTACATTTTCTTGTAAGTAGAAGTTCCTGGCGCTAAAGAAAGCTGCGAGGGAGAATACAAGTAAACCTTTCAAAACGTTTGGGTTAGATGCCGCAAAGATAAGAAACATCGTGGAAAGTTGTAGTTTGCATTAATTCATGCAACGCAATTTGAAAGAGGTTTATGCAGGTACTTAAACTAACAAGTTCACAACATTTTCAAGTATCTTGCGCTAACTTCTACACTTAAACCTTAGCTAATCCTCAGAAAGTTTTTGCATTAGCATTTACAGCATTATACCCGCAGGCGTGATTATTTTCAAATTCCTTTATAAGTTAGCATCTTTACGGTGTAGAATTACAGCAAACGCAATTACAATAACTTAAACTTTACGCTTTCCAACTATGTCTTGAGCTCGATGAATTTTTACTTTTTTAAAGTAAATTTTTTTGAAAACTGAAACTGAATGAAATAAAAGAATATACTGAACATCAAAACTTTAATAGGAATATTCCGTACATTTAGAAATACTGTTAGGTACATTCCTTTTCCGTTCAAATACAACTATACGATTAAAACTGAAAACAAATTGCTTTTAGGTGTGTATTCGAGCAAATCTAATACAATATACAGAGCGCTTTCGATTTTATTAAATCATCTTTAGTGTCTATATTGTATTATAGTTGCACGAATACACACCTCGTAAGATTTTTAATATAAATATTAACGTGCACGTAGCAAAAACCATTTTCAATTTTAAATTGCTATTATTTACTGCTACAGAATTAAATATACATTTAGTAATATTTTATTTATATATTGTTTTATAAGTAAAATGAACGGAACATTATAAATTTAGATTTACCATAAAGAGGCGAAGAACCCGTAACAATTTTAAGGGTGCACCGGTTAACTAAAATTGTCATGGAGTGGGCCCCAAGAAAAAAAATACTATAAATAAAAATATATACTTTTTCTATTGTTAAAATTAAGGGACAACAAAGGGTTTTGTCACAGCAATCCCTTTAATATTTTACCTACACGGAAGGCGATTATTCTGAATAGGTCTGCATCCTTTGCTTTTAATTTCCTAAATTTGTCATATCATACTATTGTACAACACTTTAAAAGTACTCCTTAAATCGTAGTTAAACTAAAGAAATCTCTAAACCAAAGGACCTCCCCCAAATATGACTTCAACGCTGGGGTTGCTGGGTATTCTTTCACAATACTCAAATTTAATATTTATTAAGATTGTATAATTGCCATATGAATACAAATATAATACAAAAAAAGAACCTAATTTCCGAACATCAAACTGGCTAGGTATTAAAAAGAAAGCTAAAAAAAATTAAATTAATCAATAATAGCATCACACCATTGTTATCGTTTCCAATATTGCCACACATGAGATTATAAATATCCAATTTCCGGAAATAGTTAACGAATTCCACGCCGGCAAGAAAGAAAAGTAAAGTAAGCACAGAAAATAACCCGCACCGAGTATCACATCAAAAACAAAGAAATCCAAAAAACGTCGTACTAGCTAATAGGTTGAAGAACGGGAGTGGGTTACAAAAAAGAAAAAGAAAAAGAGAAAACCTAAAGAAAGAAAATTTATTTACAAAACCGCCTATAAATGTAATAACAAGAAAGAAAAGGGTCTGCCAAGAGAGTAGAGTGATCCCGTAAAAACGTAAAATGGGCATTTCTTACACATGCTTTCCAGAAGCGAGAAGCTTCGTAAAGCGGGCTTGTCCACACGAACGGCATGCGGAACCAATTCGCCCGGGGGTGCAATCCTCGCACCCCGGCGTCAATTGAAAATCGACAGAGCCAAAACGATAACAACTTTTCACTGTACGCGTAATATTGTACAAGAACTTAAACTCATCAATATGCACTGCTTGTTTTTCATATTCTATTAGGTTTACTAGAGTTGTTGAATATATACTTATAAATGTCAAATTTTATCACAAAATTTCCTTCTTAATAATTTGTTACGTTGATAAGTTAATAAAAAGTCTGAAGAAGGTAATGTATGTACATCTATTTAAATAAGGATTATTCTCTTCAAGTTACAGATATTTATAATTGACAAGATTAATTTTTATATATTATCTTAGTTGAAGATGGAATTTATATCAAATTATTACACTCTATAATAACGACAAATATTGTAATTGATATAATTTTTCATAATCAGATTTGAGTACCATGTGCACAGAATCTTTAATAGACTTTTAAGGGTTCTTAAAATATTTCATATCGAGTTTGAATTTACAATAGTTTCTAAGATTGTCACATAAGATGTTAAAACAGATTTTAAATAAGGTACTGTACTTTTAGCTTTTAATTTAATAGAAATTAACTTCAAGAGTATTTGAAGGTTATCAATTTTACAGAATAGTCTTACTTTTATAATTATCTTCTCAAAAGCGTATACATATATTTTTTGTGGACGACAGTAATTAATTAAAATTGAAACTTAATAAACATGAGAATCTAAAATAATGGAATTTATATAAATGAAAGATTGACTTACCGATCAACTTGACATTAAATTTAGGTAACTTCATTGTATTGCAAAATGTATTACCAAATCGTATCGGTTTAACCTGACTAATGGTATCTTCTTATAGATGAAATCATACCAACAAGATGGCTCCTATATGAACAGCTATTGTTCAGGGACCAAATACGACAGAAACCGTTTTAAACCATGTTCATCAAACTTGTCAATCAAAAATTTTTATATCCATTAAATGATAAAGTTTTAAACCTTCTCATATTTATAAAGTTATTATCTTGAGGTGATTTTTAAATTGTAGAACTCCAAAAACCGACCATAAAATAAATCATATAATAAATCGTAAAATAAATCGTAAAATAAATGTTGTGCTGAAATATTTAAAATTCAATTAGATATGCGACTGGTCCTGTTTATGAAAAAGCCATCTATTTTGACTACGAACGCTAAACATGGCAAGTCTGGCTTGATTATACTAGTTATAACCAGATATGAATAGGTGTTTTATGCTAAACGACGTTTTCTATTACAATAAATAATTTTAAAAGTGACCTAATGCTTTTACAATTCTAAATATAACACTTAACAAACGTTAACTTAGAACATTTGGATATACAAATAAATTTTACTTTTAACAATTAAAACTTAATACTGGCAATATATATGGTGATATACCAATAATTATCGAAATGAAAATTTCTAAACCACTTTATGCATTAATAAAATAAAAATGCATTACTTGTCGTTATTGTTGCTGCGGCAAGTATTTCTGCTGGTGTCTCGCTGACCGATACGATAAGGATAAGTTACAAGGGTGCGGGCGAGAAAGGAGCACTCACAACAGCACTACACGGCAGCCGGTAGTTACATATTTTCTCTGGGGAAGTCTGTATGTAACCCTCGAGTTATGCGGCGTTTCTCATCTTAAACGTCTCTCCCCTCCAACCGAGGTTGACGCTCTTTAGCTTGCATTTATGAGAACCAAACTGCTTCCCACATACAAAGCATTATGTCAGCATTCTTACGGGCGCAGGGATAAGTCAATGACGTCCACATCAGTGCGAACACTAATAAAACGTGGTTTTCACGGTGTCAACAAAAATTGCGGTAATCAGCGAAGATTTTTTCACCCCGAAATATAAAAAAATCTCAACATCTAAATTAATAAACCGATACCTTGGAGCTTTACACGATAAAGCATAACAATCGCCACAAAGCTTCAAATAGAAAAACAAAAAAAAAGAATAAGATCTCTTTATACAAGAGCTTTCACATTCATGGGACCTTAACCCACATTTGTCCATAGGCGCCATCTGGTTTTTTTTAAACCGTAGCAAAAGTTGCGATACCAGGAAACGGAATTAAGCAGTCATCCGATTTTAAGACATATTTGAACTCAGCGTGCACAGATATTGTTTGCCGCATCACCGAGCGCACAAATTTCGTTAGAGGCATAATACTCGCATACTTAATACTATACTATACAGCTAATTACAAAAGTTTTGCTTACACATTTATTTATGAATGCGTACAAATTTCATTTGTCTTTTTAAAGACATTTTCTAAAGCTAAACAAATTAAAAATATCTTCAGCAAGATAAAACAGTGTATAACGCGGCAGCTGCAAAGTTAAGTTGAAAAAATTACTACCTCTACCGCATTTATAATACCTAATTCCTTAACACTATCCTAACAAGTTTGGTGGAGTTTGCTCCTTAACCCAATAATAATAAGCCCTATCTCTGATCTGAATACCATGGGTTCGGAACAATAAATTAAGAAAGTAATTTCTCAAGGTATTTTATTACGAAAGAGTCGGTAATTGACTTAGCTGTAGGAGCTAAGCAAAGATAACGTCTCAGAGATAATGGCAAAGATAACGACAAACACCAAACCATCTATGCGTTAAAGCGTTAGATAAGGTATGATAATGTTTCCAAGATATTTGCGAGAAAAAAGATAATTAACCAATCATGGTTACATAATAAGTCGGTAAAATAAAATACTTAAAACATTGTTTAATAAAAGTAGATACTAGACATTTAGGATTAAACTAAAGACTTTAGCTACGATAAAATGTTACGATAAAAGAAAAAAAAATTCTTTTAAATATAAAACTTATTTTTGGAAAAGAGGAGCTTAAAATTGGGAGTTTCTTGCACAGGCCCTCCAGAAGGGAGAAGCTCCGTGAATCAGGCTTGTTTACTTAAATGCATGCGGGACCAATGCGCCCGAGGGTGCAAGCTCTGCACTCTAGTCTCGATTAGGAAGGTTGGCAGAGCCAAGACGATAACCACATTTCACTGTCCCCGTACATCAACGGTAGACAGTGGCAATGCACAGCTAAACGGATGTCCTCCATGCCCACAACCCAATGTCGTGAAGTAACAACCCCCTAGCCATGCAGCAACTTCAAAAAATAAAAGGGAAGAAGATGAAATGAAACCATTACCTGAACGGAATGTTGATATTTTAAACGTGTACTCATTAATTAATAATTATATTTTTTTGTATTCATAAATACGTAGTCAAAAGATAAAGCTGCGGGCATGAAAAGCCTAGAAGGTAAAATATGTTTTTTATTCGAATTTGCCTTTATAGAAAAATATGAGATAATGTAAACCCAAACTGGCCAACTCAAGAAAAGAAAAAAAGTCACTGTAATACACACTGCTAAATCGTTAAGTAAAATGGCAAAAAGAGCGGTCTTTTTGTTATGACAATTTTTTTCATTTTATAAAATAAATAGCAAGGAATTTAGGAACCGTTTACTGAGTCAGTTCAGTAATAATTATAAACTATTACTGATTATTATCTTGTGCGAGGCGTGTGTTATATTCGTAAAACAATGTCGTTTACTTTTCAAGTACAAACTAATATGAATTTCATGTATGGACGTATAGCTTAGACTTAACGCCTATGTCACGAGTGATTTTCCAACCGAATGCTTCCTGCTGCAAGAACGTTTGTTGCTATACATCAAAAATTGATGGAAACGGGTACCATTGTCCGAGAAATACTGAAGGTTGCAAAAGAAGAAAAATGAAGAAACCCTGTTATGGAAGACAATAGTTTGAAAATTGTGGAGTAACCTTCTACCAGTAATATCTCAAAAGTTGCTTTATAATTAAATGTTTCACATATGACAGCCTGATGGATTTCACGTGAGTAGATTTTACACCCACACCATGTTGAAAAGGTACATAGTCTTTCACAAGTTGATTTCCAGCAAGAATACAATGTTGCCGTTGGTACTTAAGCAAACGTGATCATAAACCGGCATTTCGCATTACCGAGTTGTATACCGATGAAGTGAAATTTTTAAAAAACAGCATTACCAATTTCCATAACAACCATATTTGGAGTGATGAAAATTCACATGCAGTAGTAGTAGTAGAAAGAAGCATCATTATACTTTTTCAGTAAATGTATGGGACGGAATTGCTGGCGATCCTGCTAAACCTTTTTCTTTTGCCCGACACTTTAAATGGGGAAAACTATTTAAAGTTTTCAGAAATTGGTTTACCTGATATATTGGAAGATGAAGCTTTGGCTCTACAACAAAATTTATTTTTAATGCACCGATCGTACTCTACCCACTGTCGCATCATTGTTCTGAATGTCTTAAACTAGACTTATCCAAACCGATGAATTGGGAGAGATATCTTGACCGCCTAGATCCTCAGAATGTAATCCGAAGTATTTTAAATTGTGAAGACGTGTAAAAAGTTTGGTGTAGAGTGATGAATCAATTAATAATATTAACGCATTACGCCAAAGGATAATGAATACTTTTAACGAAATTCCTTACACCTTTAGAATTTTCAAGAGGGTGCGACGGTCGATGACTATGAGATGAGAGAAGTGTGTACGAGCTAATGGCGGTCATTTCCCACATTTGTTGTAAAGGAAAATCCTAAAAATATAATGCGATGTAATTAACTTTTAACTTTCTTAAACCTATGAAATTAAAATAAAATGAAGTAATGATATGACAAAAAATATTTTTTTCAGGTCCGTGTATTTGTTATTAAGGACTTCTGATCACATGTTTATGCGAACAAAAGTCTTCTTTTTAGCTAAAGAATACGGTCCTAATCTACACGTCGATCAGTTACACCCTGTATTGTTCTATAACTGAACAATATTCAAATTAAACCCATGATTTTGCCGTATCTGAGAATAAGAACGAAAAATATCGTACACTTTTAAAATGTGCAGAAATATATCGTAGTGCTAAGCAACATTATAATAAGGTACCATTTATAAAACACTTGAACGACGAAAGTTTCAAATTCAGTTTGGGTATAGACCATTACTAATCTTAAAAGCTCTATTAATTTACGTTAACACATCTGTTGGTATTTCAGGTTTCTTTGGAGAAATTGTAAGTTATAACTTACATGTACGTGTTGCTATGCGTCTTGATATTAAGACGCATGACGCGAATAAGGTTCAACAATGCGAAGGGAAAACTTTTAGTAGGGTTTGTTGTAGAAGTTTTTAATGCCACAATCGGGCGAGCATTCCATTACTGATTTCGTTTTTTCCTTATTGGCCCGCACGTCTTACGGGTAACAACTTTCAATCAAAATTTTTTTAGTTGAGTCCAAGAAGTAATTACTTCAATAGATTTTGCCTGTCCTGTCAATTGTTTAAAAGCGTAAGCTAATAAAAGAAACTTTTGTTTTGTACCAGCTAATTGAAAAGCAGCATCTGTATTAATAATAAATTCATTTAACTTGTTAATGGAATAATAATATTTTTCAATCCATCGAAACAATAAAGTAATTTTATATTCTTCAAAATCCTTAGAATCAGAGTGATTATTTACGCATGTCTGACATTTGTAACAAATTTGGACCCATGTAATATTTCAGAAATACAAAAATGTAAAATTCAAAAGTAGTTTTAATTTAATTTCAAAAATTTAAAATCTTCAAAATGAAGTTAAGCTTAAACTAAAAATTACTAAAATTACATCTGTGTACTGTTCGTAGTAGCAAGTTTTATTCTTATTGCAGATTATAAGTTGCATTTCAAAACTGGACCACTTCCATTCAAATTTTACGAACAGCAATGGCAATTTTGAAGCCTTTACCTTGTCCAAGTTACCAAGAACCCACACCGGACTGTTGTGGCCCTTGTGACAATGTGAAGATTGGTATTACTAAGAAATAAAAACAGCGCAAGCACAGTTACAATTTTACTAAAATTCAATTAAAGTGCATACGAAAACCTCTTAGTCTTCAATATTTTGCTATCAGGTTTTTATAATTGAAATAACTTACTAATACCCATAGCACTCGTAGTGCTCTGTGTTATAAAGGTCTCTTGATTGATACTATATATATACCCGGTGTTCCAAAAGTATGGAAATGGTAAGATATTTCGCTTAGAACGCCTTTTCAGAAAAAATGTCTTGAACAAAAGTTGTAGGATTTTTGAGGTTCAATTGAACGGTGACCTTAAATTTGACTTTGACCTTGTCCTTCAAGGTCATTTGAAGGTCAACTATGTTTTTTCAAATAGGAACTTCTACTTTTTGTTACGGATTTGGAAAGAGCAGGAAATTTTGCATTCAAGTATAACTTTGACTATGACCTTGACCATGACTTTTAACGTTATTCCAAGGTCAAATTTGTTTTTGAAATGGGAACACTGAATAACTTTGAGGGAATTAAATTTTTTGAAAAATGATAAGAACAAATGTTTTAGGATTTTTCCCTGGCTATTCAATGGTGACCTTGGATTTGACTTTGACCTTGCCCTTCAAGGTCAATTTTATTCTTTTAAATAAAACCCCTAAGCCTAAAGCAAAAATCCTGGCAAATAAAAGCAAGGAGATATCACGGCTATTTACGGAAAAGCCAGTGAAGACGAGGCGTAGATTTCCGGCCAGTTAAGGCAAGGAGAGGAAACCCAACCACTTAAGGCAAGGCTAACAATCTTGGTTCAAAATGTTCTTCGTCAAAATCCTAGCAGACGGACATCAAAATTTTTAATGGCGCTCGTAAAGTATCAGGTATAATATTAGCGCAACCATTGTATTTTCTTTGTCTCAGATTCTCCATATCTTTTGGTTTAGTATCATGCACGATTATTTTTAAATAGCCGTAAAAGAAAAAATTAAGTAGAGTTAAATGAGGGATCTTTGCTAGCTGTTTTATAGTTACTCTCCGTTCTAACCTATAATTATTAATTTGAAATTTTAAGAGCTACTTCATGAATTATTGAGACTATTTCCTTCTGCAGCAATTGACTTGAAATGTCGATTTGTTTGAATAAACAGTAACTCAAAATTAAAATACTGAACAATCCTTTCCATCATGTTTTGACAAAATTCAATTTCCCCGTCATGATCATCTTCATTAATTTGTTGATGTAAGTATGTTCTGTATTGATCTTTAAAATTATACAATTTTTCATTTGCTTCACTTGAACCCGTTAAGATTTCTCGTACGCCATCTTGAATCCGCCATCTTAGACTCTGATTTTCCAAAAACTGAGTGCAAAATCTCAATCGACAACTGGAAATTTCCTCTGTACCGAATTTGGCGTAAATTGGTTGAATTTTTAAAAATCTCGTCCGCCATCTTGGCTCCGCTATTTTGGACTCCGAATTTACAAAAACTGAGTACGAAACCTCAATCGGCAACCGGAAAAAACCCCCTGTACCAAATTTGTCGTAAATTGATTGAGTTTTTGAAAATCTCAGCCATACCCGTTTACTGTCTTCTTAATTTCGCTGTATTTGCACCTTTAACATTTAGTTGAGTATATTGATCTGACGGGTTTGCTGTTTTTAGTATTTCTATTCTTGATAATTGAAACAGTTACTCTCGCTGCATTCGCTTCTCTAACAGTCCTTTACAGGATAGTTAGTGGAGTTTATTGCTTTTGGTGCCGTTTCTGGTTTTCAATTGTAATTTTAATTCGACCCTCTAACAGTGCCGATTCTGTTTTTCAATTGTCATTTTATAACTTTTGACTAACAATTACTTTCGTTGAATTCGCTTCTCTAACAGGATACTTAGTAAAGTTAATTATTAATTCCTTCTTTTCAGGATAGTTAGTAAGGTTAATTTTTTTTTGCCGCTATTGCTGTTTCTTCAAAGTTCTTTCTTGTTATTCTTTCCTTTTCTTTTGCCATGGCTACTCTAACAGAACGAGAGAGAGAGTTACTTTATTAATGATGAGAGGTTGGGGTGATAGATATGAGTCGTATGACGCAGTAATGGTGTTGTTTAATGAAACATTTCGAGTAGGCTTAACAAGCATTAGTAAGTCCACTGTCTCAAATCAGGCGATTTGAAGAAACTGGGACTAATAAGAATCGTCCTAAATCTGGAATACCGAAAATTGAAACCTCAGATGAGCGGCAAACGGAAGTGGCCCAATTATTCATCGAAGACGCGCATTTACCTATTAGAAAGGTCTCTCAACAGCTTCAAATTAGTCAAACGTCGATTTTTAGAAATTAAAAGATGTTTAAATTTCACCCGTACAAAATGAATCTTCATCAAGAATTAAATGAAGATGATTTAGACCGGCGATTGGAATTGTGTGAGAACATGATGGGAGAATTGTTCAAAATCTCAATTTTCAATCGCTCATTATTTTTCGGATGAATCAATCTTTCAACAATGAAAATCCTCATTGGTTGTGCGAATATCACACGCAGTACCCGCAAAAATTGAATATTTGGGCAGGTATTTTTAGGGACAGAATAGTTGGACCTTTTTTCATAGATGGGACTTTAAATGGTCCAAAGTATTTGGAATTATTGCAGGCGGAGATAGTACCAGCGTTACAGGAGATAGCTGGTGAAGAACACGATGAGGTTTGGTTTCAGCAAGATGGCGCGCCTGCACATTTTCGGACAATTGTAAGGGACTATCTAAATGAAGAATTCAAAAGTCGTTGGATATGTAGGAGAGGAATGATCGAGTGGCCAACCAGATCACCTGATCTGAATCCATTAGACTCTTTCCTTTGGGGCTACATAAAGAATAAAGTTTATATAACACAACCACGGGATCTGGAAGATCTGAAACAAAGAATAGTGAATGTTTGCACTGATATAACACCTAAAATTATAAGAAGTACCGTTAAAAATTTTTATGTCCGTCTAGGAATCAGCCAGGATGCTGATGGGGGTCATTCTGAACACAGGTTGTAAACTGTGCCGCAACGGGCCCAGCTTTCTCCTTGCCTTAACTGGCCGGGTTTTATCCTTACCTTAACTGGCCGGGCTCTATCTTTGCCTTAACTGGCTGGAATCTATCCTTGCCTTAACTAACCGGACTTTACCCTTGCCTTAACTGGCCGGGTTCTATCCTTGTCTTAACTGGCCAGGATCTATCCTTGCCTTAACTGGTCGGGCTTTATCCTTGCCATAACTGGCCAGGCTCTATCCTTGCTTTAACTGGCCGGGATCTATCCTTGCCTTAACTGACCGGGCTCTATCCTTGCCTTAACTGGCTGGGCTCTATATTTGTTTTAACTGGTTGGGCTCTGTTCTTGCCTTTACTGGCCGAGCTTTCTTCTTGTCTTAACTGGCCAGGCTATTTCCTTGCCGTAACTGGCCGGGTTTCTTTTCCAAGCCTTAACTGGCTGGGACGCTTCGTCTCGCCTCAACTGGCCGGGATCCTTCGCTTTTCCTTAAATATCTGTGATATCTCCTTGCCTTTATTCGCCAGGATTTTCGCTTTAGGCTTAGGGGTTCCATTTGATAAAACATAGTTCATCTTGAAATGACGTTGAAAAACAAGGTCAAGGTGAAATATAAGGTCACCATTGAATAGCGAGGGAAAAATCCTAAAACATTTGTCCTGATCATTTTTCAAAAAATTTAATTGCCTCAAAGTCATCCAGTGCATAGTTGACCTTGAAACGACCTTGAAGGACAAGGTCAAGTTCAAATTCAAGGTCACCATTGAATAGTCAGGGAGAAATCCTAAAACATTTGTTCTTATCATTTTTCAAAAAATTTAATTGCCTCAAAATTATTCAGTGTTCTCGTTGCAGAAACCTTAGCCGACTTAGTCAGCATTTTTTCTCTTTGGTTCTTCGGTTATAATTTTTGGTTGCCACAGTTTGTAGTACATTGTTTTTTTTTACCAGCGTTCCTTCTCTCTTCCTTTCGTTCTCCCTTGTTGTCCCTTTTGTTTACTTAAGGCTTGACTTTGGGTCCTGTTTTGGTTGGCACTGTTGGTTTTCTTCCTCGTTCCTTTTCTTCTTTTGAGGTTGATAATCGTACTCTTTCTTTTGAAAAACATCCGTTCGTTGACGACTCCGCAGTGCTGAGGCCGCTACAGCTTAGTCCTCCTTGATTACCTATTACCCGTCTTCCCTTCCTTCCTTTTTTCTCTCTTCTATTATTTTTTTATTTTTAGGGTTTCCTATTTTTTTCTTTTTCTGGTTTCTTTTTGGCTGTTGCCGTAACAAATGCTATTTTAGTTTTAAGCGATTTTTTTTTTGGTTTGGGTTTCTTTTTGTTTGGTCCTGCCCACTCCCTGTTACTTTTGCTGGGGGGAGATTTGTTACGTTTATTTTCAACATACATTAAATACCCTGTTTTCCCTTGTTAATTCAATATCCGATCGAATAAATTCCTGTTCTACTTTTAAATCCTTCAACATAATTAATAACAAATACGCTTTCTAATAATTCCTCAACTTAAATCTACTTGCTTGAAAACGACAAGTTTAGGCTATAATTAAATAGTTTATATCCTGTTTTAGATACTCGTTGACTTGTTATACATTACGACCGCGTATAATTGCTTTCTTTTGGGTTTCCAATCCAATATTTTAGACTGTATAGATGTTTTTTTGGATACTAATGTGTTTGATTTCATGTTGTAAACTCGAGCATTTCTGTTGAGCTAGCCCGCCAAAGTAAAGTTCGAAAGAAAGGTAAATCAACATTTTCAAATTTTACAATTTGCTGTATTTGTACCACAGCATTCTTTTAGCGACGTCTAACGCCGGCCGTTGTTATACCAATAATTTAGCGGCGCACCGAAGCGGGCCATTGTCACATCAGTAATATATATATATATATATATATATATATATATATATAATATATATATATAAAAATTGCTGGAGATAGTAGTGAATGACGTGTCCATACATTGGGCGTCAATAAAAGTGCAGAAACAAAGAAATCTCAACATTGCGGTTATAATTACAAAAAGAAGGCATATAAAAGCAATTTACAACTTAACTTTAGAAAGAAACATCATTTCATCACTACTACACATTAATACAATCTGTACCTAATCTTTGTTAATAAATATAAAACCAAAAACATTTTATACGTATGTCATAAAATTTTCTTTAAGACGAAAATGGATAATATTCTCCTAGTACTCTCCTTAGTGTAGCTGATCAGCAACCTTGAACAGACATTTTGTAAGGGTCAAACAACTTCGACTTTTGATCTCAAAATTACTAAAAACAGTTATCCATTCGCAAGTAATTTTCTATACGCAAAAATCTTATATTAGTTTAATATACTTAATAATATCACAAATTGTCTGTCTAAGGGTTTAAAACAAAGTTGTAATTGCGTTTTGAATCGTCAAACTTTTGCTGGTGTTCATATCTCCATTACAACATGCCTTTTACTATAATTGCTATCTGAGGTTTGTTTACAATTAGAATTAACTGCATTGAAAAATTCCTGGTTTCATTTTTTTAGATGTCTATGTTAAATGAATCTTATATCAAAGTCTGTGCATTTATATTTTCAATGCTCCACCAGAAGGTACTACATTGGCCAGCAGGCGAGTTTTTTGTTGCCTGGAAATTTAGAATTTTGCCGAACCCTTGCCGTTCCAGGCAAGGTAGGGATCTTTAACGTGCGTGACAACACCCACACACGGGACCTCCATTTAACCTCTCATCCGAACGAGGGCGTAATTTTTGTGAAAAATGCTCACCTGTCATTTTTCAAGCAGTCGGCCGTGTCGGGATTTGAACTCAGGACATTGGGATCCGTAGTCTTACGCTTACTACATTGATCCACGGCGACGCCTTATATCAAAGTCCACTTCAGTTTTTGAAAGTACTTTTCTTTTAATAGATTAAAAAATCAGGTGACCTTGAACCAAGATAACTTATCATTTATATTGGAGCAATAAATATGCCGTCGGGGTTCTCCATAAAAGCGATCTAGTAACTGTTTATGAATGACTGAATATTTATTGAATTCTCCTCATTATGTACCGGCTTTATATAATAAAATTTTAAATACGTCATCGTTCTCGAAACACCAAAGCATAAACTCTATTAACAGTAAATTCCGGAAATACAAACACATGTACATTCACTTTAAAAAGACAAACCTAATATAATATCTAACTGGCCAGGTATTACTAAAAGAATTGCTTGAAGAAACATTAGTCCATTAAAAATACTAAATTTTCACTCTTTAGTTAACAATATATCCAACAAATAAAGCTTGCGTTTAAAATAAATATGCACATTTTTCTTAACGTTTCAAACTACTTCTCTAATAATATTATCCTCAAATTCAAACAAAACTTTCTCCGTCGTTATGTTACACTCTAACAAAATAATTATTTAACGTAATATTCATTTTCTATCAAATAACTACGAACCATTTACAACCTGCATTTAAAATTCAATATGTACATATTTAGAAATAATAAACAAAAAGGAGCCAAACTTTACTCACAGTTAGCTTCCACTTCACTTTTTAAATAAGAACGTCCAGGAACGCCAATGATTAACCCTTTATTATTAACAAGTTAGGCCACCCTATTCCATTTATCTAAATTCCAATTTTTGTTAAAGATTAAAATCAGTTTATCATCCTTTTATGGGATAATTTCATTTGTTGATGACTATCCGATGCGAATGTAAATTCCACGATTTACTTTCTCGTCTACTTATCTAGCAATGTTTAAAAACAATTCGTCGCTGGCCGCTCACACAGAGACACACACGATGAACTGTCTACAACCCTCCATGTTTGTTTAACCGTCATTTATTTCTTAACTTTCTAAATTTATTCCTTATATAACATTCTTTCTTTTTCAAAATTCCGTTCTCACACTTTGTACGTCTAAACTAATCCTAATTTTGAGGTCAGCGTTGTTGTATTCGGCAAACTCATTAATTTTATTACTCATTTTATAAATCTGTTAAACCCGTGTGAAAGTGTACCAATAACTTTAATATGCCGGCTATTTAACGAGTGTCTATCTAAAGCTTTTCTGAATTTTTATATTAAATTCAGAAAAAGCGGTGTAAAGTGTATCGATCGTTATTACTGTTTGTATATAGTGTGCTAGGTACTTTACTATTTTTATTCTTTATCCGTATTTAATATTATTTTGAAATAGCAAAGTAATTGAAAGTAAACTACCAAAGCCTCTAAATTTTATAGGCCGCATTCGCACTGGAAGTTCATTTAACTAATTGATTTTAATAAATTTTTTCTACGACTTAAGTTGGCTTAAGTAGCGTTACAAAGCTTAAAGCCAATCACTCTGTGATACTATTATAGTAAGCATATCTGGCCTTATAAATTTATATCTTAAGTTCTAAGTATTCCACAACCTATCTTATACTATTGTCCAAAAATTTAGAGGTAAATCACTTTAAGAAGAAGTCACCGGTATAATGCGCACATAGCAAAAGTCGGTTTGGGAACGCGCATTATATGTAATTAAGGATTGCGGTATTCAGGGTTTAGTGGCGTGGAATTTTGTATAATCCACCAATCAGAAATTGTAAAAAGCAGCCCAGTGTCGGGAGTGTTTTGTTTTCTGTTGGTTTGACATTTTGCAATTTACATCAGCTGTATTTTATGCATTGTATATTATTTCATTTTCTGCTATAAAACAGTTCTTTTTAGAACTAAATTACGCCAGTTTGTTATTGTGTGAGGGAGTATATATAAAAGGAACAATCTAACATTACCGTAGTAACTCAACTACGTCCGCCACTGTCACTATATTTCTGCGCAATCTGTCAAATGCTCTGGATTCTTCTTAAAGTGATTTGACGCTATCTGAAGTTTTAAGACAATTTCAGTCGGTGACTCAATTGTACAAATATGGTTGCGTTGTGTTGGATAAGAATAAGTATAAAAGAAATTGTTAAAGAGCGGAACACAAACTAAAGCTGTATAGCTTATCCTGACATGTATAAAAAGGTTAATCGATGAAGTTCTTTAAGACCAGAAAACTTTCTTTTCTTAGTAGTTTTCTTTTGTTGCGGAACGAAAACAAACTTTTGTGGGACATAACGTATGAATTATAACTAAAAGAAACACTTTTAAAACTGCTTACATTTAATTTAGTAACTTCTGACAAACACTGATTAATTTATGTAGTTTATAAAGTACATGGAGTACTTGGCATGGTACGTACATTCATGCAATTTTAAAGTAAGGTTAGACGTGATTTCCAACCAACATATAAAAAGGGATTTAGGCTAAATGCATGTTGTGTATAAGAATAAAAATTTTATATTGCCGGTCTAATTTCATCGCTATCTGAGTAAGACACTAAAAAATGAAGTTATATGATATAAAATTTGTAAGTAATTTACATTCACTTAGAATTTTAAAAAACGTCGTAATGCTATTAGAACAATACGTACAGATATTTTTCATTAGCCCATTTAATCTTGCTATATCAAACATTGCATAAGAAAGTTGTTACGTTTATTTTTCAACATTAATTAAATACTTTTTTTCCCCTGGTTAAGTCATTACCCGCTCGAATAAATTCCATTTCTATTCTTAAATTCTCCAAAAACACCCTATATATTGTACTTGTTCAGAATAAGCCCGCTTTAACATAATTTTAACTCAAATCTGTTTTGCTTTTAAAATGAAAATTTATTCGATAGATTAAATAGTCAGTACCTTGTTTTAGGTATCCGTTGATTTGTTAAACATTCCGATAACGTATAATTGCTTTCTCTTGTATTTCCCATCTAAAGACTTGTCGAAATAATGGATCCCACTATTATTTGCTAGCGTATTTTCCAGTTTGCTAATCGCGCTTGGATAACGTGGGGATTGCAGTTCGTACTCGTGTTATTTGAACCAATTTTTAATTTGATTCTACAGCTTGTGCGCTGAAATATTTTCTACATTACTCGTCCCAGTACTTCAACAACGATGTGCGTTTCTTTTTTCGACATGTAGGAGGTATCTTGCGTGTATCAGTGAGTTTTTCCGCGCATACCCATCCTAATCAGATTCTCTTTTTAGATCTTAGCTAGAAGCCAAATCGGTTCTTTTTATGTAGGCCCAACTGTTTTTTGCCACAGATCAACTGCCGTTGCCTGTAGATCGCTAGTGCCGTTATGGTAACAGAGTAAATAGATTCCCACGACCGTGGCGATGCGGTGCTGATTCAGTCCCGATGGCGTGCAAGCTAAGTATCCCAACACATACAGGTATACAACTTGTTTTCTTTTATGTATATCAAGGGCATATTCCTTATCAGCGTTTGGTGTAGTTACGTGATAAAAAACGTGACACTGTAGGACTATTGTTTGTTGTTGCGAATCGATATAATCGCTTTACAGATGTGATGTACCATTGTTAAAAATGTTTGACAAAAGTTCCCACACGCTTATTCTTTTCTACTGATTAGTTTATTTTACAAACGGTATTATGTACAATTTAAAAAAATGTTTGACAAAAACTCTCACACGTTAATTTTTTTCTACTGATTAGTTTATTTTACAAAAGGTATTATGTGCAATTTTAAAAACGCTTGACAAAAGCTCTCACTTGTTTATTTTTTACTGATTAGTTTTATTTTGTGTAAAATACGAAATGCGCCCTTCGTATCTAAAGTATTAAATTGTTCGTATGACATAATTGTTTGCTTTGAAATAGTAACGCTTAATTTATTCCTTTTGCTTGTTTGTACAGAATCCTTTATTTATTCTTATTGTTTTTTGTTTTTTTGGTATGTAGGTGAATCCCCCCACTCTACGCGTTTGGTAGTTAGACTGGTATTTACGTTTCTTCCGGCTACGTCTAGGTACGTAGCAAAGTAGTAATTATATATTATTTTTTGTCAATCATCGTCAAACGACAATTTTTAGTGCTGTTGAATTACTTTATCAAGAAATATGTAATGGCTTAATTAGGGTAGATTCCCAAAAATCGCCGTACCAATAAACCGGTGGAGTTGGGTGTCAGGAGGGATTGCTAAAAGAAACTGAATATTACTCTAAGTAGCAGAACGACGGCTAATAGTGAGATGTGCTCAGATATATAGCTTAAGTTGTTTTGCGGGGAATAGGAGTGTTTCGCAGTGACTGCAGTGGTAAACCCGCGAGAAAACAAATATAGAGAGTGGATGCCAGAAACGGTTGTAAAAACATATTAGTGTGCGTCTCACTGTAAAGCAAGAATATCGGATCTGAAACTGCTGCATAAATAAATAACAAAAATCAGGTACAGAGTGAGAATGTTTTGGAACGATTTACCCTAGCTATAAAACAAGTGAATAAAGTATAGGAGGTATTAGAAAAAATAAAACAGCGTACACAGACATATTGACTCGGTTAGACTGACACTATAAGTTAACCATATAATATCATATTTATAATCCAAGTTTAAGATATTCAATATATTCTTTAATTAAGATATGTGAATGAACGAATCAATGAACATTTTACCTCCCATCTATCAAATCCCACGTATAATTTTTCTTAAGCCCGATGTATTTAGCAACAGACAAAAATTTCTGTACTTCACAACCTTAAATAATACCTTACTACTTTTTAACGTTGGAAATGCATTAAATCGGTTACAAAGAAAGTGTCTTTAAATTAAACGAAAGTCTACAGAAATATAATCTGCACAAATTCATTAGAACAAAGCGAGGGATGATCCGCTACTTGAAAACTGTACACTGAAATCCTTTTCAGTGCATGACATCCTCGAACATCCTCCGAAATCCTTTGACATCTTTAGACAGCCGTCGAAATCCCTTGATATCTTCGAGACATCCGCGTACACTCCTGATATCCTCTGACATTCATTGACATCCTCAGACATCCTCAGACATCCTATAACGTGAATTTGCAACCTATTAGTTTAGGCAGTCTTTTACGATATGTTAATATTTGACATAAATATTTCATTTAAAAAAAAAAAAAGTATCAACATGTTTAAAATTTATACATCTAATACTACTTCTAGGTATCACTTCAAATTTCAAGTTTTAAAAATAACTCAGTGTACTTACCCCTCGGCCAGGTTCAGCGGTACAAGCGGCAATGATCCCTTGTCCAAAGATGAGAGCAAGTGATTCGTCTTGATTCAGAAAAGGGTTCCTTGGCTTGAATTTATAACTTGAGAAATAAAACACAATTTGAAGTGATCCGTGTTGTATATTATCAAGGTTAATTTTCCAGTATTACTCCATTGGTATAATATTCTTAAATTATTTGACACATAAAACAAATGGGTGCCAAATGCATGCATGTAGTTTAACACATGTGGCTAAAATTGTACAAATAAGTATAGAACAACAGATGATATACAACAGATTAAAACACAAATAAGTTTTTCTAAATATACTCTTATACTGAACCTTAAAAAGTTATTATCAACATATTTGTTGAATTTCTTTTACATATATTTACAGATGTAGCCTGGTCGACAAGCAGCACCTGAGACTTCTTTGGGTGTTAGAAAAGGTGGACAAACAGGAAATGGTATTCTCAGTACTCTCCAAAACTAGTCTATAAAACGACATGAACCAAGAACTGTGAATTTGTAGCACGTTGTGAAGAGTTAGACGAGTCCCCTATCGTTTGAACCAATCCATAATTTCGCAAAACCAAACGGTAAACAAAACTCTTTAATGTAAAAGACAAAATGGGCAAAGATCAACCCAACCAAATTAAAGGTAAACTAACAAAAAGGGTACCTACGAAAAGGTAATTAATTTTGCAGGTTACAAAAACGTGATATACTTACATATCTTGCAGATGTAAAATAGACGCGATTAATAATTACTTCCAGCACATGCTGATTATCCGAAAACTCAAATCGGAACTTAGGGCTTTGCCAAAACACAATCCCAACGACTAAATAATTGTTGGTTAAGTTCAACACAATTAGTTGAAGACACTTAGACACTTCTGGCAATTTGCCTATTATTAATAAACGTCTAAACTGTTCAAAAAATTTGGTAAAAGAGAGCAAACACTGTTTCTTCATTTTTAACGATAACTTTAATCAGAATAAAAACGTATCACCTGATAAATAACTAGTCCATAGGCGGATCCCTTTTAAAATAATATTTAAAACTAGAGTGGGAATTATTGTCCTTTGAATGAACTCCTAAAATTATTGCAGGCAAATACCCTTGATAAATAGTAATTCTATACTACGAAAAGTGATGCAATAAATTCTGAGAGACTAAATAAATGTCGTTAACTGTATGAATATAAACATGACCTTCTAAACAGTACGTCATTGCTGAGAAACTTCAGATGATCAGACACGGCACAAATGCGCGAGTCCAGTCACCTGTGGAATTCTGACAGAAACGTTCAATGGATCATAAACATACTCTAGCCTATTTACTCATATAGATTTCACAAGATAATTGAAAATAATAAGAATGATTGCATAAGCCTTTCACAAAAATATATTTAAACACAAAGTGTATTTAAGCGATGATATGAAGCTTGTTAAGAATAAATCACACCACTTAAACTGAATGACTAGAATGAATGTTAATTTGTAGTGAGATAATTCTATAACCAATGTTGACATTAATATTCCTTGCTTAAAGAATAATGAAATGTAAATATTCCCCAAGGTTTCAGAACTATATACAAAACCAATCTTGATAATTAATAGCATTAGTAATTAGGATAAACTTTATACGAATATGTTCGTTACTCGAATAATTGATTCCTATTAGATGTTATAATCTACCCCTGAAAATATAGATCACCCAACTATCATACATGCAAGTGAAAATATATTCAATAACGTAGTAACAGCATAACACCCCAATGTAGCTGTTACAATCCTCGGACATTTTCAAACATCCACAGACATCTTCAAACATCCTGGGAAGAAAGCTCATGTAAATATATAAAAAGCAATTTAACCCAATAGCGCTCAATATACCGTTTGCTGATAAAAATTTATTTTACAAAAAAACTATAGAAAAAGTTGGTTTTAAATGGTACACATGAAATAAAGCAGATAATATAAAAATCACATAAACTAGGAGAAGATAACACGTAGGAGTTGTATAATATAAAAACAATAATTAAAATTAACTCATAAATACTTATACCTAGAGCGACATATATTTTTGGTTAATATTCTTATAATCTAATTCAGTTAATTCCAAATCAGAGGTTAATTTTACCGGACCATAGAAAATATACTGCTTGGAAACTCGGCTATGTCATGTTTCTTTGAACAATAAAACACCGTACTACTATTTTTTATTCGTTTTAAAAATTTCATCTAATAATTTTCTTTACGCAACGTTTCGATTATGAGTCCAAAGTACCACTGTTTTTCATAAAATACTGCATAATACTTATCGAATTCGGGATTAGTATGATCTGGTAAGATTTGTCGAAATTGTTAAGATGCATGGTTAAATGTCTGTGGAAATTTCCATACACCCACTTAATTTTTAAACCTTGCCTTCTGGTTGATTTTAAAATTTGAGATTTTGTTTTATCTAAAAACTATAAATCTTGATAGCGTGACTTTGTGTTAAAGTTGAGAGGTGCGAATTGATCGCTTTTCGCGTATCTCCTCCGAGGGGGGGTTTGGTTCGGATGAGGGAGGGCGTGGGTTCGGTTGGGGATCTTTGCGTGCGTTGCGTAGGCCGGTTTTTATCCCGAAAAACCGATTATTAAGGGAGAAATAAGGGTTTTTCGGGAAAAGATTAATCTGCAGCGACGTAATCACCTTACGTTTTAAAAAAGCTTGGATCCTCGAGAAATACCCGATCTCAAAAGCCGAATGAGCCGTGCAACTATGTTAGCAATAGATCCATTTACGTTGGTTCGAGAGAGAGAGCAAGCAACGAGTTGGTTTCCAAAATCGTATTAGACCGCTAAAATTATCTAGATTATGCTAAACGACGCTATCCGTGTCCTAAAACCTGAATCATTAACAATTTGCAAGCTAGCACTGCATTTTTTTCTTAAAACACTTATTAAAAATTGTATAATTTACTCGACAAACGTCAAATTCAGGTTACGAAGATTGTCGGGAACAAACGGATAGGTTCCTTCACGATCTGTCATTTTACATTAATACACGCATTTCTCGAATTTACACATACAACTCATCAGATGAGTCTGCATAGTACCCCAAAATGATTATTATTATACAAACCTACTTCTTTTAATGTACAATGACTATTTTCGTCACAAATATTCAATTTTTAACTTTGTCGTGGCTATCCGATGATACCCGAGCATTTACAATACACCGTGGTTTGGTCAGAAATCGGTGTATTTCGTGTATGGCTCGCTAAAATTGAGAGTAATCGAAGGTAATTGAAAGTAAATGAAAGTATACTACTAACCAATTTCCAAAAAAATAACACCTACATAGCGCGATTCTAAGATGTCTGTCTACCATTTGTAGGTCTGATGGTTCTATTCCCAGTGCGATTTATTTTTTTTTTATTTTTTCGTCACCTTTATGAACAAAACCAGCATTTATTTAATTCAACAATATGCATAAAAAGTACCACAACATTTTTCCACACGCTGTACTCCGCTCTATCATATAAAGATTGTAAGCCAGGTTAACTAAAATACGATTACACACGTTTATCTATTCTTGGAATTGTCCAGTTGTTAAAACAAACGCGTTCCCTTATGATTTAAGAAACGCTTTGGTGTGAGAGAGAAGCAACATCGGCTTGGTTTCGCAAATTCGTATTTAAGCCTCTACATAATTTACAATACATACCAATAAACACTATCCGTATCCTAAAACCTACATTGTTAACAATTGGCGAGCTGGTGCTAAGACATTTTTTTAAAACAATTATTGCAATTTCAATAATTAATACGAAATACATCATCAAGTGGCCGGCAGCGCCGTATACGCACGCGTTTAGCTTTAAATTCTATTAGGAACAATTTCGTTCAAATTTGCTCAATTAAAAATTACAATTGCCCTAATATGCTTTATTACAACCGATCATTAATTATTATTATACAAGAAATTAGCTTTTTAATACGCATGGACTATTTCATTCAGTAATAATTTATTATTGTACCTGCCATTTTTTGCGGCGATAACCGCTCAATTACAATACAGTTTGGTTAGGGTCGCAGGCCGTCGCCTCGATAGCGTCATGGTTAAATCTGATGTTAACATTTGTAAATTTTATTGTTTGATAGTTCGATACCCAGTTACATCTACCTTTTTTTTTTATTATTGTTGATTTTTTAAACGATACATAATGTAGCGTTCTTATTAATTTCTAATAACGCGCTCTTTTTCATTTTGCGTCTTCTGTTATACACAAAGCAGCCAAGAAGGACTGCTTTTAACGTCTGGACTGTTTTCAATCGTTAAGTTGTACCTTTTGTTTAGTTCAATGTACATATTCCAAGTTTATGATTGCTTCGGGAGCTTCTGCTACACCTACAACTGCGTTATATTATAGTATGCCGGGCGGCGGTCTTTTGCTATCCTTGACACATTGTCTGACAAATTTCGCTTGCGTTTTGTTGCCGTGGCCTTGGCAGAGCTACGTGCGTTCTAAAACAATCTTTAGGATGTCGCTCGCAATCGGTCCTACATTTTGCTCATTACTTCACCGGCGCCTTTCAGTGCTACCTATCATTAACGTCGGTTCGGCTAATGACATTACATTTTCTAAAATCCCCAACGTCTGATTGCTGCAAAGGTTTCTTTCCTTTTTTTCTTTATATCACTCCTTAGTTCTGGAGGGCTCTGCTTAGTACTCCCGCTGGTTACAATAATTTCGCCGTATACTTTATAGGGGAAATCTCTACGTTACAAGGTCATTCTCTGCGTTATAAGGAAATTCTCTACGTTGCAAGGCAATTCTTTGCGTTCTGAGTGATAACTATAGGTTTGAAGGAGGAACTCTAGGTTTGGAGGGAGTTCCTTAGGTTACAGGAGTTCTATAGGTTTGAAGTGAATTCTATAGGTTTGAAGGAAATTCTATAGGCTGGAAGGGAATTCTATAGGTTTGGAGGGAATTCTATAGGTTTGGAGGGAATTCTATAGGTTTGAGAGGAATTTTCGAGCTTAAGAGGGAATTCTATAGGTTTGGAGGGAATTCTATAGGTTTGGAGGGAATTCTCTAGGTTTTGCAGGAAATTCTCAAGGTTTAAAGGGAATTCTCGAGGTTTGCTGGAAATTTTCTAAGTTTACATGAAATTCTCTAGGATTGCGGGAAATTCTCTAGGTTTGCGGGAATTTCTCTGGGTTTACGGGAATTTCTCTAGGTTTGCGGGCAATTCTCTAGGTTTGCGGGAAATTTTCTGTGTTTGCGGGGAATTCTCTGGGTTAGGAGGGAATTCTCTGGGTTTGAAGGGGATTCTTTAGGTTTGGGGGGGATTCTCTAGGATTGGAGGGAATTCTCTGGGTTTGAAAGAAATTCCCTAAGTTTTTTAGGAAATTTCTAGGTTTTTAGAAAATTCCTAGGCTTTTAGGGAAACCCTAGGTTTTTAGGGAAACCCTAGGTTTTTAGGGAAGCCCTAGTTTTTTAGGGAATTTCTAGGCTTTTAGGAAATTCCTTGGTTTTTAGAAAATTCCTAGGGTTTTTAGGAAATTCCTAAATTTTTTGGATAATTTCTAAGTTTCTTTTCTTTTCTTCTCAGTTATCTAAGTCTTCTAAGTTTTCTAGGTTTTCTAGGTTTTCTAGGCATTTATGGCAATTTTCTAGGCATTTATGGCAATTTTCTTGGCATTTATGGCTATTTTCTAGGCATTTATGGCAACTATCTAGACATTTATGGCAATTTTCTAGACCTTAATGGCAGTTTCATAGAACTTTACGCCAATTTTCTAGACCTTTGTGGTGCGTTCTGAAACATTCTTTAGGATGTCGCTCGCAATTGGTCCAACAATTTGCAAACTTCTTCGCGGGTGGCTTGCACCTTGGTCTTTTTTATATTTGTATTTATTATTCTGGGCATTCCATTCCATTCCATTCCCATTGCTAAGAAACATTGATGTCAAGGTTAAAGGCAATTCTCTAAATTTGAAGGGAATTCTCTAGGTTTGTCCGGTATAAGTATTGTCCTGTATAAGTATTGTCCCGTATAAGTATTGTCCCGTATAAGTATTGTCCTGTATAAGTATTGTCCTGTATAAGTATTGTCCCGTATAAGTGTTGTCCTGTATAAGTATTGTCCTGT
>JARFIW010000901.1:0-10583 GCA_036346225.1 Platerodrilus igneus
TTTTTTTTTTTTTTTTTTTTTTTTTTTTTTTTTTTTTTTTTTTTTTTTTTTTTTTTTTTTTTTTTTTTTTTTTTTTTTTTTTTTTTTTTTTTTTTTTTTTTTTTTTTTTTTTTTTTTTTTTTTTTTTTTTTTTTTTTTTTTTTTTTTTTTTTTTTTTTTTTTTTTTTTTAAAAAAAAAAAAAAAAAAAAAAAAAAAAAAAAAAAAAAAAAAAAAAAAAAAAAAAAAAAAAAAAAAAAAAAAAAAAAAAAAAAAAAAAAAAAAAAAAAAAAAAAAAAAAAAAAAAAAAAAAAAAAAAAAAAAAAAAAAAAAAAAAAAAAAAAAAAAAAAAAAAAAAAAAAAAAAAAAAAAAAAACCCTTTAAACACCGCAAATTTTACGGAAATAAAATTTTTAACCATTCCCTTTTACACAAATTTTACCCCTTTTTTTTCCAGTTTTCAACGACCGCCCCTTTTAAATATTTTCAGTAAACCGAATTCCAGTAAAAACCCGACCCATTTTCGTTCACGCCCAAGCCCGAATTGTACATCTTCCTGAAAATTCCACGTTTTTCAAACCAAATTAAATGGTTAAAGACCCCTTTTTAATGTCCGCATGGAACAACTTTGGGGGGAAACCCGCTTTGTTTCATTTCCTCCCGATAACCGTTTAGTTTAAATCGGTTTAAACCTTTCCGGCCCCCCAAAATTTTTTAACCCACCCCACAATTGGGTAACCTCCCATTACTTTCCCATTTTCAAAATTTTCCCATAAAAGCTTTTTCCCACTTTAAGTTTTGATTTACCACCTCTTTTAAAAATTGGGACAAACCAAATTTAAAAGGGCCCCAAACCTTTAACCTTTGTAAATTAGTTTTAATCCGGGAATTTTAAATAAATTTTTTAAACTTTAAATTTTTTTTTCTGGCCTTTTAAAATTTAAAAGGCAATCAAATTTTTTTCTTTTCCCCACAACCCTAAAACCCTTTTCACCAAACAAGCTTTTACCCCCCAAATTACACCTTTAAAAACCCCATTCCTAAAACAGGGAAACAAATTTGAAGGGTAAAATTTAAATTTGGAAAACCAATTTAAAAACAAAAATAATTCCCAAACCCCACCCCCAAAAAAATTGAAAGCCATTTCCCCGATTTTTAAAAAACTTTATTCAAACCTTTTTCCCCAATTCCACAGCCCCCAAAAAAGAAATACACGTTAAAATTCCTTCCCTTGTTCCACCTGGCCCAGGAATTTTCGCCTCCCTTTTCCCCTTCCCTTCGCCCCCCCAGGCCGGCCCCGCAACCTTTGAATTTCTTTAATCCCTTTAAAAAAAGGAAAAAAATTTTTCGGTTACCCAAACAAATTTAAAATTTTGCCAAGCCCTTCCCCTTAATTTAAAAATTTAACCGAAACCCTCAGGGCCGGAAAATAAAATTTTAATTAAATGAACCCAAACCCCCCAAACCAATTTAACCGACCCCCAGAAACCAAGTCATAAAAACCCTTTATTAAACCCAATATTTTTATTCCAAAACCCTTTTTTTAAAATTTTAAAAAATTTGGGCCCGGGCCCCACTTTTTTTCCTTTAAACCTTCCACATTTTTTTGGAAAACCCATTAAAAAGCAATTAGTGTTAATGGGTTTTTAATGAAAAATTTCCATTAAAAACAATTAGGTCATTGGTCATGGGTTTCATTGGTCATTATTCAATGGTCATGTGGTCATGTTTTTCCCAATATGGTCATTTGTGGTCATTTTGGCAATGGGTCATTCAATTTCATTTTTAACCCAAATTAAATTCCTAAACCGGAAATGTTGAGCCTTGTGGCGGTGGTAACAACATATTCGACTATTTTCGGAATATACGCCCCACTCTGTAGGAATACATAAGAGAACAATTTTTCGTATTCAATTTAGTATTTGATAGCTAGAACGGTAAACATGAGCGTCTCCAAGGTGATTAACGTTTCTCAACTTCTTGGGAATAAAGTGAAACCGACAAATGAGGTTTGGGATTATGGCTGTTGGCAGAAAATATGTGCAACAATAATCTGGTAACAGATATTGGTAATATTTGTTATGTCGAAGGCGAACAGATGCTGACTGGTGGACTACACACACCAATTACAGAACCATTTTGTGACAATATAATGTTGGTTAAAATTTTGCGACCTTTTCTGACACCGAACAAGCATCTGCAAACAAAGGATGTTTATCCTAAAAAGAAATTTGTGGTATTTAACAGCTATCTACGAAGAAAGTTCAACCGATTTGTTTCGCTAGGCATGGTGTTAAAGCTAAGCCCGTTTTTCTGGAAAGCCAACAAGATGGGCCAGAGAGTAAAAGAAATTATCGGAAAAGAAGACCTCGAATGCATTAATAAAAATTCCAAAATCCTATATGTGTTCCATACAAAGTGGAACTAGCAGATGTTAAGTTGGAAACTTTATTGGAGGAACTACCAGATATATTAGACGAAGTCGAAAAAGATTATTTCTATCTTTTTGACATGGATGTAACCCAAGATTTTGCGGGCATATTTAGCAAGATGGAGATGTGTAATTATTTAACTACAAAACCATAACTTTTTGCTATAAGGGAGAATACGAAGAAAAGTGTAATATTATAGTTGACAACGATAAAACTGTGGGATTGATTGTTTAACATGGCTAACAACCAATGCAAGAATTAAGATATACAACAAATTTGTGTGTCAGATAACAAGTCCTGGTGTTAATAAACAACTTGGCAATCATATACTAGATTTTTTACGTTGTCCAGATGTACGTTTAAGGGAAACATTTCGTCTACTTTGGCCAAAGAACATGGTATTACGCGATTGGAAGCGACAATAACAACTGTGCAATTGGAAGCTTATGTCAGTGCGGAACGGGTGTATAAACCCTTAAAAGACTGTTTAACCTTATTGGAAGATAGTGTTATACTTCCTAAAGGCGCCAATGTACTCGGTACCACTTGCCAAAATGTGGAGTAAGCTATCGGACAAGCTACAAAATAGTTGCTGTTTAGTGTATAATAACCCTACAGTACGTGTATTGGGGAATGGAATACAAAGAAATTGACGGGCTTGCAAATTAAGTTGTCCAAAAACCAAAAGAAAGGGAAAAATTGATAAAGTATGGCTTTGGCTTTTAGTTTTAACTATTTACCTGTAAATTATTTGGAGATAGTAGAGGAAGAAGCCAAGATAAAATAAAATCTTACACAAGTGCTACATTAAAGCAGGTAGTACATATTTTACACAATCTGCAACACCATATTCTACAATTCCAAAAGAAATAGTAATTTCGGAATTGGGATTGATAGATACGCCTAACATTCGTCCAGAGGTTGTACGACAACGCGTAAATATTGGTAGTAAACTCTATCCGTTTACGCTAAAGGAAATTCCCCATTATGTATACCATACGCTGTAAGTGGAAGGAAAAGACAACTGGAATTAGAGGAAATGGATGCAAAAAGGCGAAAATTGACTACATGGAAAACACTGCGACAATACGCGAACAATACAAAGATGTGTTAGACAAAGAACATCTTATTAGAGAAAATGAGGAAGAATTAAAAGATTATTTTATGTGCCGATGGACTGACTTAGATACATCTGGGTTTTACAAGTTGTATGCATTTGGGTTAAAAAAGACTCTTTAGTTATGTAGGCGTTCCTTGCGGGAAAAGGATGGTACTAAATCCGTATATTTTTTTAAAAGGTTATTCTAAAAACGTATTTATCAAAATGGCAGATAACAAAGACGAACTAAGGAATGGGGTTTCGTAATCTTTGGCGACACCACACGCAAAGGGGTTGCTAAACATTGTATATTTACCTAGTAAAGAACCTTTGGATCATTTAAAACCGAGGGTCTTACAACCTATAACAACCATATATTCCCAAAAGTGGTGGACATGCAACTACGCAACAGTGTGTGGGAGAAAAGGATTTCCTCCAATACCGACAAGAAGAAGTCGATCAAGCTAACAAGATACGTATGCAGGATATAGTGGGAAAGCTGCGATTAAAAGATTGTCACAAGCTTGCAAGAATTACACGAAGGAATGGATCTGGTTGTCGGCGGAATCAAAGACTTTAAATATAGAGGCAAACTTCGGTACATTTTACAATTCGAAAACCTAGACGGTCTTTATGTATCAAACTATTGGTTAGAAAAGGAGATAGAAGGACTTGGGTATCGATTTAAATTTTAAGCTGCGAATAAAATTAGATAAAATTAAAACCACTCCAAACAAACATAAAGAAAGGACTGTCTTCTGTTATAACTTTGTATTAAAATTAAGTTTAAATGATCCATGTTTGGCATTAAATATTTTTAAATTTGTTATGTATAATGTCAGAATAAACATTTTATAATAGTATATAACATTGTTCTTTATTTATAAAAGGTTGTGACGTTACCACGAAATAGCAGTCGCACAGGAGGGGTGCGCATGGGCAGCGCGCATGGGCAGGTGCACGCGCAGGGGGCGCATGGGCGGGGTGTGCATGCGCAGGGGTGCTCATGGGCTGGGATGTGTTCTGGGCGTACACGAGGGAAGCGGATGTTAACAGTCACCAAGCATCCAATTTTTATTTGGGTATCGAGTACTTGTTGCGTATGTATCCGGAGTAAAAGAATACGATTTGCATACGCAGCTTATTAATAAAATTAGTTTATCGAGGGAAGATGACAAAAGGTACATCATTCCTAATAGTACAACAATCTACGCATGGGGGGCGTAAAGATATAAGATAGTTGTTTATATTTGTATTTTTTTTTGTAATATTAGTTTTAAATTTCCATAATTTTAAGTTTTCCCCACCTTCCAAATCCTTCCGGCTTCTATCCTGGTTGACAGAGTATACGTGTTATTCTCCACGTGGTTTTCGGGAACCGGTTTTAGATTTTCGGGAGATGGTTGGTTAAGGCATATGTCTTGGTAGCAAAAAAGGGTTTTAAAGATGGGTTAAATAAAGATGGGCAAAAATTAGTCTTTAAAACGCATAACTTTGTATGGGTGGTCCTATTTAAAATTTTTACAGAAATTTGGGGTCCCTAGAAAAATTTAATATTAGTTGATCCTAAACAAAATATATTTTCTTAAAAATGACACCCTGCTATAATAAAACAATATAAATTTCAAAAAAAAGTTGTAGGAAAATTAAAGAATTTAATGGGGGTCCAGGGGGAGTAATTTTCCTACTGTATTGTAGGCGAGAAAGATCGATTAAAAAGATTAAAGGGTCTCACGAATTGTAGTTAATAAAACCGGGGTCTTACAACCTAAACGAGCATATACCCAAAAAGGGGTGGATGCAACACCAGCAGTGCGGAAATAAGAATTCTCCAATAAGAAATTAAAGTTTCCATGTACGTAGCACCAGTCATTGGGAATGGTAGAAATGTTAAACCTATAAAGGCGATTATTAATTTGGTTTAGAAAATATATTTTCTGGACTAAATAAAATAGCTTAGACTTTAATGTATATGTTAATATTTCGTCAATCCACAAACATCTGTTATTCCACAATGGCGATCCGGTAGTTTTTGTTTAACAAATAGTAGGAAAGATACGTTGTTAGTGGTGGAAGCCCATGGATCGTTGGATTCAAAAAGAACGGGCGGGGGTATGGTGGTTCCGTTAGAATAATCGAAAGTGGTTAATTTGTATTAGATGTTTAAATAAGCGAAAGTGTAAAGGCCTACATAAACAAAAATTTAATTACCGAAAAAAAGTGCGATGTGCTACACTTATAAAAAAGTATGGAATGGTGCTTTTGCGGCCCTAGCAGTAAAAAGGGCGACTGACTTTTCCAAGCAACTACAAGAATAGCAGTAGCGCAGAGAAAGCATGTATTATACAGTTGCTGCAAAATATTTGTTTAGGTAGCTCGGATTGTAATTGATCACGACTTAAAGATCCTCGGAGGTTTAAAAATTCTCGCCCATTGTCGTTTGAAAATGTTTGGAAATTATCAAACGGAGCGGGTCGAAGTTTAATGGATGATTGACCGAGTTTTTCTACCTTTACGAGGGAATTGGAAGTTGACAGACATCGAGCATCTAATTTCTATTTGGACGATATCGAGTACTTACCGGTTCTAGAAATCATTACGTGCGGCCGACCGCTATGCGAAAGTGTAAAAGCCTACAAAGCAAAATTTAATTATCAGACGAAAAAGTGGCGATGTGCTATAGAAAGTATAAAAATGGTGCTTTGCATCGGTCCTAACAGTAAAAGGAGAGTGACTTTTTCTAGCAATTACAAGAATAGCAAGTAGGCGGCGAAGGGTATCATGTATTATACAGCGCATTGTTGCTATAAAATATGTTAGTTTACGAGAAGCTCGAACGTGCACAAATTAAATTTTAATCTATAATTAACCACGGTCGTAAAATGGAAATTAATGGGTAATTTAATACCTTAAGCATATACTTTCGCTTGGTGATTCATTTGGAAAATATTCAAGCCCCATTTCCTAAAATATGACGTGAAGTTATTTAAAATTAAATTGTTGTAAGTATCCTGAAAACAAGTTGGTATTTTCTTAGTAATGGTTTAAAGTGTTTTGGTTATAGTAGCATGCATCTTCTAAACGACTTGCACAATTTGTGTGCGTGTGCTAACCCTTTTGGATTTTTAAATGCACGCGATCCGTATAACATGGAAGACGTTTTCCGGTGTTTCTCAACGGCATTCGCACCATCGACGAAGCGAACCAGGTGCATGCATTGGCGCTAAATGTATTGGACGAGCAGCAAGGATTATGACTCATTTAGTTCCCCGCGAATCCTCAACATCGTTCGGTGTCTTCGGAAACCTTCGGTTTGCATTCTATAGGAACATAAACAGGTGCTCGGTAACGTTAGTTCGTTACAAGTTTAACCAAAGTCTTATAGTGCGGTTTTGTTTTGTACTAAAATGGTATCTGCAAACGTTTTAAGTGCAACCTTGCGGTGCTTCCTATACCTGGAAAAATGTTCAAACGGCACCAGAACAAATGTCGTGTGAACATCGTCCAGGTTGCCTCGTCCGACAAAGTACTTAAACTTGGGCTTGCGGTATGCTTTTACGAGAATAAACCTTACAGCGACACAAGGAAAAACAGCACGGTATGTCATTAAGCGTAAACGTTCAGCTCCGCCAGCTGTTAAAGGGTCTTGTAAACAACCACGAATTATGTGTAAAGTATGCGATTTCGAAATGGAAAAACTACGTATGCCGCACATTTAAGAAGCAACAGACATAAAAATGCATCAGTTACCGCTACTAGCGAGATGGTTAGAAATGGTTAGCAAGCGTTTAACAACTGATGGCTAGCTATCGCATAAAAACGCCAGGTCGACATGGATGCCGAGTTTCTTTGGAAGCAGAAAACGATTTATTCGATTAAATAAAAGAAAAATACAAATAAGCAGAAAATATAAAGCAAATCTTCGCTTTTAATAATTAATTGGAATTAGGCTAAGATGGGAAAATTTTAACAAAAATTTTATAACGTTTTAAATCTTTGGAAATTGAATTTAATGGTAAAATTAAAATTTTAAATTAAATTTAAAAAGTTTAAAAGTCTTGGTCGAAAAAAAAGTACTCTTAGTGTAATAATTAAGTGGTCTAAAATATTTAAATTGTATTAATTGGTTTATTTAAACTGTATTGAAAATTATTTGAAAAAAAATATTTGTTAATTTCGATTATGGAAAATTAATGTTTTAAAGTAAAATGCAGGGTGTATTAAAATCTGTTTCAATTCGGATGTAAATTTGAAGATGATGATTATAAAAAATTTAAAATTAAAGTGCTTGGTAAAAATCTTAAAATTGGGTAGCCCTGGGGATGATGTATCTAAAAATTTAAATTGGGTAGCTGAGAAAATCTAATTTATTGATACCAAACAAGATAGGTTTATCAAAGGGTAAATTGAGAAACTGGATTTATCTTGCAAATAGGGTTTATAAATGTGTAATTTGCAAGCGGGTATTTTCAAACTGTTTGCAGAAATTCGACTGGTAAAATTCTGCTAAAATGTATCCGGGGATGTATTAAAAAATTTTAAGAAGCTAAAATCGCTACATAAGAAATTTAAAATTGGGTTTACTCCCTGGGGATGTGAAAAAAATTTGAAATTTGGGTAGCTGAGAAAATTCTAATATTAATTGATACCAAACAAGATAGGTTTATCTCGTGGGTGGAAATGTGGAGAAAGATTTATCTCGCGGGTGGAAAGAATGCGGGTGTGATGTAATCAAAATGGTTGTGGGGGTGTCCGAGCAAGGAGGAGAGCAAGGAGGAGCCAGGAGGAGATTCTTAAAAAATAAGACTTTATAGTGCGAATTTACATGTAAATTTGGTCCAGATGTGTGAGGAAATGTGGGATTCTGGAGGAAATGTGGCGGTGATTTCCCTGATAATGTACTACTCCTTTACATAAATGAATCGGTGAGTGAAAGAACAATACAAGTACTACAAGTGGTGTTTTAAACTAGGATAGCCAAAAAGTTCTAAGTATGTAGATTAATAACTGGGCGAAATACCAGTATATCAACCACCCGTAGTCTTAGTACCAATAACAAAACCGTCTAATATATGAGTGAGTCAATTGAACAATACAATTGCTGTACATATAATATACTGTTCTTTCACTCACTCGCTGATATAGTAACTATCATGGGCAGACAAGTTAAACATTGTCCACCGACCACAGCGGAATTTTTAGTTTCTTAGTCAGCACAGTCTTATCATGCACGTGTTTTTGGCATTGTCATTATAAAAGCAGCGATTTGAAATGTTTACTAGCCACAGTGAGACCAATAAAGTTGTAAAAGACGTGAGAGACCACCCGATAGATGGATACAAAATCAAAGAAAATATGCAAGACTTTCTGGTAAATAATACATTAATACGGCAGAGAAAGTAGTAGCCCAGAAAACCGTCGAACTGATTGAGTAAGTACTTCTTGTTTTATAAAACAAATTCTGATTTGCTGATTTATTATTCTTCTTTTAGATGTACGGAGAAGTAAAACGAACTTATCGCACACGAATAAAACGCACTATATGGTTCAAATTACGGAACATGCAAAACCGAATTTATTTGATGATTTTACACGGTTTTTACACAATTTATGCGGTTTTTTCTGTAAATTTATTAAAAAAGCCTTTTAAATTATTTTTGAATTTATTTTGGGTATTTGTCTATTGGCTTTTTAGCTTATTAACCAAAAATTTAGTTTTGTTAGTTTTAAATGTAAACTTTAGTTAAAATTTAAGTTAAAACGCGATTTATTTATTATTTATTCGATTTATTTTTATTTACCGCCCCGTGCATTAAAAATTTAATGCCACACAATAATAAAATTAAACACAATAAATAATTAAGCTTCAAATAAAAATATAATAAAAACCCTATATAAAAATTTACTTGTTTGCCGCAGGAGCGGGATCTCCGTAAAACACGTCCGCATACTTCAGCAGCTAACTAGAAAGTGGTCCCATGTGGAAGACAGCGGTCGTCGTAGTGCTCCGAAAAACACAGAACTACCGGCCTATTAGCTTGCTGTCGGTGGTTGGGAAGATAGCGGAAGCCGTTCTTCTAAGGACTTCAGGCAGTGATGTAGGAACACCACGTGATCCCGGACGAGCAGTTTGGGTTCCGTAAGGGGCATTCCACTGTTCACCAGATACTGCGTGAGGTGGAACACATCGCGGAAGGCTTCAACTGGCGACAGGCCATTGGCGCAATGTTACTGGAAGTGTCTAAAGCTTTCGACAAGGTTTGGCATTATAGCCTTCTCTACAAGATACTGAGGAGGGGGGGACCAAGCGCACGCGTCCCACTGACAAAATCTTGATAGGTGGTTTTGCATTAGGCTGGACGGAGTACGGTCGACGACGCGGAGAATCAAGGCTTGGGTCCCCAAGGTTCTTTCCTCTCGCCGGCACTCTTCGACATCTTTGTGAGTGACCTACCAAAAACGGCAGACACCAGGATGGCACTTTTCGTGGACGACACAGCCGCTCTAGCCAGATACAGTGCCCCACACCTCATCATGCAGAGACGCATACGGTGATGGACGCTCTCGAAGAGTGATTACGACTCTGGCGAGTCAAGGTCAATCCAGAAAAGAGCACGGCAGTTTTCTTCTCGAAGCGACACCACCGACCTGGAGACGACGTCAGAGCATTTGACGAACCGATACCTTGGTGTACAGACGTCAAGTATCTAGGGGTGATCCTTGATTTCAAGCTCACTTGGAAAGCTCACATCGAGTATGCGGCAAACCAGGTCAAGGGAGTTATGGCTCTGTTATACCCCTAGACCAATTGCCGAAGTAGGCTAAACGCTTCAAACAAGCTTATGCTCTACAAGGCGATAACCAGACCAAAGTTTGCATACACCTCAGCGGTGTGGGCCAACGCAGTGGAAACGCACATGAGTAAGCTTTAGATGATCCAGAACAAGGCCTGGTTCAACAACTCTCTGGTTCATTCGACACGCTCAGTTTCACAGAGAGGCAAACCTGCAAACCGTCAAGGAATGGTTCCGGTCGAACGCAGAGAGGTTTTACGGATTTCTAATTGATCACGAAA
>JARFIW010000902.1:0-18873 GCA_036346225.1 Platerodrilus igneus
ACCTTTGATTTCTTTCTCGTCTTGATCTTCTAATATATATGTTGTCGGATTGGTTACGTTTACCTTTTAATCTTAAAATTTCATTTGACCAGTTTGGTGTGTAACCTTTCGTAAATGCTTCCTGTGTTTACTAATCCTCACACTGTTTTTAATTGAATATTTTGGTATTTTGGTTGCAAGTTTGATGTGGGTAAATGATGATTTAAGAATAGTTTTTCATTTGATTTATCAACTTTTACAGGTTTGGCTCCGATAGTATTGTGAACTGTATTGTTGTATTGTTTCACAATATCGCTTAAATTTTTTATCCAATTGTAAGAACCATTCAGGTTAAACAAGCGCCACATTTTTCCCTTTAAAGTTCTAATTACACGTTCAACAATGCATGCTTTTTTTGTAGAAAAAACACTATAATGGTTTATGCCATATGTCTGCATTAAGGATTGAAAGTGTTTGTTATAATATTCTTTACCAAAATCAGACTGCAAATTTCTTGGTGGATTTTTAAATTTATTTAAAATTGTTTTCATTGCAGCAGTAACATCAATACCCGTTTTACTTTTAAGTGGTACAGCCCATACGTATTTAGAGAAACAATCAATAACTACTAAAATGTATTTAAATCCTTTGTTTGTTTGCGAATATGGTAGCATTTCCATCAAATCGGTCTGAAGAAGGTCATTTAAACCTTTTACTAGCACTTTGCGTCTCTTGAAATTTATTCTTGCTGGTTTATGAAGTTCATTTACTATATCCGATTTCATTTTTGATTGAGCAACTATCATAAAACTTTTTTTCTAATCAGGATTTATTAAATACAATTAATAAATACTTCTATGTTTGAATGTCGAGGGCTCCACTTGCTTTGAAAGGAACTTTTAATATAAAATCAAGAAACATTGTGGTATTGTTTATGATAGCACCGCTGTCACGTAAACTGATTACATCCATACGTTTAAGCAAAACTCCTTGTAACTGTGCAATTACATAACTTTTTTCGTTTATAAGAATTTCAATGTCTTGCGGGTATCCTTTAATATTCTCAATGACTGCTTCCTCATAAGGAAATTCATAATTATGTTTAATGTTGAAAATAAGGAATGTCTTGTCATCATCGAGGAATGTACTAGAGTAAAACGTTGCTACTACCGTGTAATGTAGCATATGTAACTTGTACTCAATCAAGGTTTCAAAACCTTCATTTTTTTGTTTTTATATTCCTGTTCACTTATATCTATTTTACGGTTATTTAAGTGCTTTCCAAATTTGTCAATTGTCATATCATCTAATCACTTTCGCCTTATGCAATTCTTCAATGATCGAATTTATTTCGTTGCCGTGACCTGTGTGTCCAGCAGTCTGTAATGAAACTAAAAGTCGTAATCTGTCAACAAGTTCATTGGGATCATTCCAATATAAATAATCTATGGCATTATTTGATACCTCCATTGTTATACCGTCTCCAAGACGCTTTCTATAGGGTAATGTTCTAGGTCTACGGGGTGTTTGGGGAAGTGTATTTAATGTAGATATTATATTTTTGTATTTATATGAATTATTACCTTGAATTTGTTCTGTTTCAGAATAATATCTTCTACTAGCATTTGTTCTTTTCACAATATCAAGGTACGACTTTAGATCTTGCGATCTGAACCCGACAGGATATTTTTTAAACAGTAGTTCGTATAACCCAGGAGTACCTTTATATTTCAAATCATTTATTAGAACATTTTCATCATCCAACACGAAATTCGAATTGCCTATCATAAGACCATTTGAATCAGGGTTAAACATAATACCATATTTATGATCAAATTCATTCGTAACATCTTTAAACATATTGTAAATATATTCTCGAGGTAGCGGATGTAGCTGTTCGAGATAATGTGTCATACCAGGTGAATCGGCAAAGCTTTGTATATATTCCTGGGCTTCTTGAGCATTTCGATTAACTTCCGCTTCGTATTCATTCTCAACATCATCATCATCATCTTCCTCTATAGCATCATTTTTTATATTCGGTATATGCTGAGCAATAACCGGCGAATCAATATAGTCAACGTTCCTTTCTAGCAATTTAGGTTTAATTTTTTTTACACTGCTTGTTTAGGATATCTTTGTAATAATTGTACATCTTCGCTGGTGATTCTGCTGTACGTATATTTCGTTGTAGTATTAACTCTTAGGACCAACTTAACAATAAAACTGAAAACTTGTTTCTTGCTAAGATAGAAATTGTAAAGAATGCTTGAACGTGGTACGTGGAGTACATTTATTGTAACTGAATATAATTGAAATTATGTAAATACATTGGAATAATTGGGTATTAGCTGTCACGAACTAACCCCTCGAACATTTTAAACGCGAATCCATGGAAACGAAGCACCCAAATAGAAACATGAGCGTCTTCCGCCACAAAAGTAGTTCTTGGCAGAAACGCGAAGTAATTTCAAATCTTAAATTCTATAATCCCCAACATGCCCCCGGCGTTGAAGGCTCTAACTTTCAATAAACTAAGAATTGCTTAAAAACATCAGCTTAAAAATACAATAGAAATAGTTTGAACAAGTATAGTACAAAAATAATAAGTATAGAACATTGAAATATATTTACATGTCGTCAATAGGTAGCGGACAGATCTTAGAAAATGATCGACGAACTAGACCAGTATCAGTTTTAATCGACGCAACGCGATTAACACCGTCGACACCAGCATGAACACTCACAATGCGCCCAAGACGCCACTGTAACACTGGAAGATTGTCTTCCTTTATTAACACCAATGTGCCTTCTTGAAGTTCGGAGTCATTGGAACGCCATTTTTGTCGTTGTTGGAGTTCGGACACATACTCTTTGCTCCAACGTGATCATATTTGTTGCTGAAGAAGTTGAACTCGTTGGAAGGTAATAAGCCTGGACTCTTTAAGATGACTTAAGGAAGGATCAGGAGCGGAAATCATGGATCGACCAATAAGAAAGTGTCTTGGAGTTAAAGGTAGAAGATCGTTGGGATCAGAAGAAATAGGAGACAAGGGTCTCGAATTTGGAATAGCCTCCACCTGTGCCAACACGGTGGAAAACTCCTCATAAGTAAGAAGAGCATAGCCTAAGACTCTACGTAAGTGGTGTTTGCACGATTTTACACCCGCCTCCCATAGTCCTCCGAAATGAGGAGAATGAGGAGGAATGAAATGCCAAGTTATGCGCATGTCAGTTACATTATCTGGAATAATGGTTCGTTGAGAAAGAAGGAAATTGCCCAGTTCAAGAAGTTCTGAATTGGTGCCTATGAAATTTGAACCATTATCAGAGTAAACGGTACTAGGTTTACCCCTACGAGCAATGAATCTGCGGAAAGTCATTAGAAATGATTCACTGGAAAGATCAGTGACCAATTCTAGGTGGATAGCCTTAGTGGCGAAGCAAATGAAAAGAGAGATATATGATTTGGAAGTTTTAGCACCCCCGCCCTTTGCGATCCTTAATATGAAATGGACCAGCGTAGTCAATGCCGACTACATGAAATGGTGGTGATGGATTGACTCGATCAGCTGGAAGGTTTCCCATAATGGGTTTAGTTACTTTAGAAGAAAATCGAAAGCAGCGGAGACACTTATGGACAACAACCTTTGCAAGACTGCGACCAGCAATTATCCAATATCGTTCTCGCACGTGCGAAAGAAGCAATTGAACACCGCCGTGCAACAGACGAGTGTGTTCACGTATAAGAAGAAGCTTAGCAAATCTATGTTTTGCAGAAATCAGAATTGGATGTTTTTTCTCGAAGGAAAACTGAGAATTTAGAAGGCGACCTCCAACGCGTATTATACCATCAGAGTCGAGAAAAGGAGTTAAGCTTGAAACTGAGCTTGGCTTTAGAATGGGAATGCCTTTCTGTAGATATTTTATTTCTTCCAGAAAGGACTCTAGTTGAGATGTTTTAACCAAGCAAGTATGTGAAAAGGAAATCTCTTCACACGTGAGGGGACCTAAGTTCCTCTCTGAAAGGAGTTTACGGCAATTACGCATAAACCGCAAACAGTATGCAATAACCCTTTCAAGTCTTGTCAAAGTAGAAAATTTGTCCCATGGAAAAGGTTCGACCTGACGCTCGTGATGACAGTGTAAAGTACTCTTTAAATCTGGTAGATTGGAAATACGATCTACAAAAATAGGCCATGAATTCTCAGATGCATGCAACCAGGAAGGACCATTCCACCATAGACTACATTATAATAATTGAGCAGGTGAAACTCCTCTTGAAAGCATATCGGAAGGATTTGTTTTAGTAGGTACATGCCGCCATGTGGCATGAGCAGTCAAAGTTTGTATGTCTGCAACTCTATTGCAAACAAAGGTTTTAAGTTGATTAGGCGGTGTTTTTAGCCACCCTAGAACGATAGTAGAATAGGACCAAAAGACAGACCGCTCAAGGTCTATGCCTAAGGTCTTTGTAGCTTGAGCAGCAAGCTTGGCCAGCAGCGCGGCTGCACAAAGCTCTAAACGTGGAATAGTGACAGGCTTCAGGGGGGTAACCTTAGCCTTCGCACACAGAAGCCGAACGAAAACCTGACCTTGCGGGTCAACTGAACGTAGGTAGATAGATGCCCCGTAGGCATGAACTGAAGCATCTGCGAATCCATGCATCTCCACCTGCACGGGATTGCAACAGACAACATGACGTGAAATTACGAGATTGTTTAACACAACCCAATTTTGTCGTAGAAGAATCCAATTATTTTGAATTGATACAGGAATCGGATCATCCCATGAAATCTTTTCCATCCAAAGAGACTGCATAAGAATTTTGGCGGATATGACACAAGGACCCAGAAGGCCCAAAGGGTCGAAAATCTGTGAAATGTCGGACAGTATAGTCCGTTTAGTAGGAATGCCATCTGACGGACTGGAAATTGAATATCGTAAGTGATCAGTTTGAAATGACCATGTAAGACCAAGTGTTTTGGTGTTTTCATGAGATCCGAACTCAAGAATGCCTGGATGAACGTCCTGCGGATTTATACTGGAAAGTACCTGTGGATCATTGGAAATCCACTTTCTAAGTTTAAAACCACTTCCAGACAGAAGCGTTGGAAGCACTTGGCAGATAGCCTTGGCATCAGAAAGCTGATCAGAACCCGTAAGAAGATCATCTACGTAGAAATCTTCCCGAATTATTCTGGAAAACTGAGAATGTGTGCCCTTGACTAGAATACCTATCTCTGTCAGACATCGAATGGCCAGAAATGAAGCCGCTGCGGTACCATAAGTTACGGTATTTAAATCAAAGGTAGAAATTGAATCATAAGGAGAAGATCGCCATAGTATCCTTTGAAGAGGTCTTTGGCTTGGATTGATCAGAACCTGTCTGTACATTTTCTCAATGTCAGCAGACAAGGCGTACCTATGTTTGCGAAAACGTAATAAAATTGAAAAAAGATCCTTTTGGATAGTGGGCCCAACCATCTGAATACTGTTTAACGAATGTCCACTGGAAGTTTTAGAAGAACCGTCAAATACAACGCGAAGTTTAGTTGTAAGACTTTCCTCTTTAACTACGCCATGGTGAGGAAGATAGAAAACTTGACCTGTATAACTGAGGTCGGAAGGTGACATATGTCCAAGATTATGATATTCCTGCATAAAGGAAGTATATAATTTTTTGAACTCTGGATTTGACTGAAATTTCATCTCTAGAGACTTGAATCTTTTGAAAGCTGTATGCCAAGAATCACCCAGAACAGAAGGGTTTTCCTTGAACGGAATGGAAACGATAAAACGACCATCAGTGTCCCTTTTCGTAGTTTCAGAAAACTGTCTTTCACAGGAATTTTCCTCCTGCGAGAGAACCTTTTCGGATGGATACTGTTCCAATTCCCAGAAACGAGCGAGTTGCTCTTGAACTGGATCAATAACCGAATGAAGACATTTTGCTCGAATCAGCATGTCAGAGCCTAACGGACCAGCAACAACATAACCAAATCGAGTTTTTTGAAGAGTAGGAAGATTTGGACCTAATTGAAATTGTCCAGAACATAAAATCTTGAAGAAGACTGGCGATCCAAGAAGGATGTGGATTTCACCAGGCTCGTGAAATAAAGGATCTGATAACTTAATGTTATCAGGAATGTGAAGCTTGGCAATATCTACATGCCAGTTAGGTAGATTACTGGTGATATTGTCAATGACAAAGCAGGAAATTGTCAATTTGAACCACGATTGATACGAAGAATAAAGCGTGATGTCACAACGTGAACGTAATTGCGAAGTGGCCTTGCTAAGACCGGAAATCGTAACATCAACTGGTTTTGTAGGAAGTCTCAACCTCTTACAAATATCCGAAGTAATGAAATTCGATTGAGAGCCTGAATCTAACAAAGCCCTAACTCTGAACAATCTGCCGTTGGAATCGATAGTTTGTGCGCACACTGTAGGAAGTATTACTTGGGAAGTATTACTAGAAAAGGCAGAAATTGTATGCGAAGAAGCGCCACCCACAAAAGGCAAAGTGTTTGTTTGCCCTGCGGAGACTGTAGAAATTTGCGAACGTTGAACGTCCTCATGCAAAAGCGTATGGTGCTTTGACTTGCACTTCCTGCAAGTAAAGCGAGAAGAACATTGTGAGACAAGATGCCCCTTGTATAGGCAGTTGAGACATAATTTCAACTCCTTTACCTTTGAAATTCTGTTTTGTGCTGATAACTTTAGAAATTCAGTGCAATTACTGAGCAAATGAGAACCTTGACAGTTATAGCAACCGCGTGAATTACTAGATGTCAGAAATGTTTTGACACTAGCCTTGGATTTTTCATGCCTCTGGGGCACAACCGTAGAATTTTCCTTTAAAGTGGAAAGCAAATCCGCTTGGGACTTTAAGAAGTCTTGAAATTCCGCAAGAGTTGGTAGCTCTTGAGGTGAGGATTTTCGAACAGACTCCCACTCTCTAAGAGTAGTAGGGTCGAGTTTGTTGGCAATAACATAAATGAGAAATGTCTCAATCAGAGATTTGTCGTCTGACAAAGAGCGTAAAGCACCAACATGTTTGAATAAGAAGTCGTTTATTTGACGAAGCTTGTCAGGTGACTCCTTTGAAAGAGATTCGATGTTGAATAAAGATTGGACATGATTATGAACAATCATGCGTGTATTATTGTTCCTTTTGCACAACGTATCCCACGCTAGACGAAAATTGGACGAAACGAAGTCTAGAGACTGGATAACCTGAAGTGCAGATCCGCTAAGGGAGGCCCTTAAGTAATGAAAACGCTGGATGTCGCTAATGGACGTATTTTTATTGATTAAAGAATCGAACGTGTCCCTATATTCGAGCCAGTTTTCTAAATTCCCAGAATAGCGCGGTAAATTTATCGTCGGAAGTTTAATGAAATGTGAACTGTGCGATTCTGAATGATTTGATCGCGAACTTGAAGAACGAGATGGTTCACGAAATTCGGGTAAGTCGGAATTATTGACTTTTTCTAGAATCATTGATGCAACAGAAGTGATTCTAAAGAAAGATTCTTCAAAGAAAGTGTATTGTTCTTCATGAACCGAGTCGTCTGAAATAGCAATTATTTGCTTGTGAATATCTTCGAAGGACTGCAATAATGATTTTGAAATGACCAAGCGATCATTCAATTCCATGATTAATTCTCTTGAAATTAACTCAGGATTAGAGTCGAAAGTATTTTTGAAGCTATTTACATAATTAATAAAGCGTGTAAGTTTGCCTTTAATCATTCCACGTTCTCTAACGAGTAATTCCATGTTTGAATATTTACTGAAATCTGTTAATAATTACATAAAAGGTGTTTGTACAAATGTACGAAAGAATAAAGACAATTGGTTGAAAATTCACGACTGTAGAAAAGAATAATACCCGTTAATGGTATTTTAATTACTATCTTCAAAATAACTAGAATAAATTAGATAATAATATGAAATTGCAATCAGTGCAAATATAACGGCATTTGAATGTTATACAATAACGCTAGAAAATGTTTAATTGTTATAAAATCTGTAGTAATTATCAGTAGCGGCTGTTGTATAGGTTCACATGTTCACGTGAACACCCTAATTTTAAACACATTTATTGTTCTTTGCTAGCAAAATGTAATTTTGCTAGTTACAATATAACGTGCTATAAAAAAGTAGGAAAACGCTGCCGCCAATCTAACCAAAACGATCACCTACCCTACAAGTAGCTTCTGAGTTCACACAAGAACTGCGAACGCCCGTTTCAAATGCTTAACCCTGACCGGCGCCTTGCGAGTATAGGATTGGTTGAGAAATAGCACGCGGTTTTACATAAAAAGGGTTCACAAATATTTCGTGAACTTCAGCTTATTATCCGTGTTTGGGTTCGAATAGAACGCGTATTACTATTTTCGTACATGTCGCTGCTATTTAGTTAGTCTCTGTTTGCTCGTTTTGACTTTTTAGTGTGCAATTAATTCGCTTAAATCGTACCGTATCTATTTTTTTTAAATTAATTTTTCTTTACTGTTAATATTTATTAGGACAAAAGCGAAGAGTCAAGGTTTAAATTATTTAATGAATTCAGTTAAGAATATTTTGAATAAAAAGTTATCCTATGAAGAAAAATTGGAAATAAAGGAACTTGGTTCACATCAAACCAGATGTAATAATTGAAAATCGAACAAAAACTGAAAAGCGTGTTTATAATCGTACGTTTAATAGCAATATATACAAAAAACATAAATGGGCGTGTGGCTGTAACCACAAAAATTCGTTGTTTTGTTTGCCGTGTTTATTTTTTAGTAAAGAAATTAATGTTTGGACAAAAACTGGTTTTGCGGACTTTAAGTAAAAAAATCAAAAAGCATCAAAATTCTCATGCTCATAAAAATACCGGTATTGAATTTTCTATGCTTGGTCGTGTGAATATAAGCATACAGTTAGATACTGCTTACAGTAGTACTATACAAAATATTAATAAACAGGTGGATAAAAATCGGTACATTTTATCGCGATTAATTGATTGTGTGAAATTTTGTGGCGTATTTGAATTGGCATTACGGGAACATAATGAGATTGAAAGGTCCAATAACCCTGGTGTTCTTCGGGAGTTAATTAATCTAGTTGGATCAGTTGATGATGGTATGAGGGAGCCTCTACAGAATGCGACGGTTTTCAAGAGTACATCTAAAACTGTTCAAAATGAACTTCTAGATTGCATTTTGAATGTATGTAGAGAAGAAATATCAAAGCAAATAAATAAAGCAAATTATTTAGCAGTGATGGTTTGATGAAACTACAGACGTGTCTACAATTCAACATATGGTTATAGTTTATCGATATGAATTTAATAGATCTTCTTTTGAGCGTTTTTGGGGCTTTCTCAATCCAGAAGCACAAAATGCCGTAACATTAAGCAAGGTACTACTACCGGAGTTAGAGGTTCATTTACGCGATAAAAAGAAAAATTAATTGGACAGTGTTACGATGGAGCAACAATGATTCAAGCGGGTTTTAATGCCGAATCAAAGAAGTTTATCCAAGAGTACATTTTATTCACTGTTACGCTCATCAATTCAATTTAATTTTACAAAAAGCCTCATCAGTAAATAGTTCCGCTAGAATTTTTTTTCAAACCTTACGGGCTTTCCAGCGTTTTTTTTAGATCCACACAAAGGACGAAATTTTTGGACGCAATATGCAAAAAAAGATTATCGTCACTTGATCCAACATGTTGGGTACATAATATTAGATTAGATGTTTGGAAGTAATTCAGGATTCAGGATGACAAAACTAGAAGAGAATGTTATGGACTTCTGGCATGTTTAAGCGATGGCGAATTTTCGTTTTGGCTTGATTTCTACAGTAAGATAATGCCTCATGCAGATATTCAATTTAAAAAACTTCAGCAAAAAAGATTGATACGATTAAATTAAAAGAGTATGTTGCAGAATTTTTAAATCATATCCAAGGTGTTCCAGATAACAACACATATACTACTAGCACATCTTGTGAGTCAGTTTCTAAGAATAAGAGACGCAAGGTTTTTAATTTAGGGGCGGATGCTAAAGAAATATGTGACACAATAATGGGTCACATGAAAGCCCGATTTTCATATTTCGATCATCTAATTGCAGCAACAGTCCTAGAGCCAGATTTTTTCCACAATATCAAGAATTTTTCCCTATAGAGCAGCTTGCAGCCGTCGTAGAAGCGTACTCATTTTTAAATAAAAACATGTTACGGACTGAATTAAAGGTACTGTAAACCCGTCGGGATTTGCAGAAAGCTACTGGAGCTGGACCAATGTTGCAGTTTCTCATAAAAAATGAGCTGAATAAAAACACTTTCGCCCAATTATGTGAATTGCTAAAAGTGTTGGTAACAATTCCCATGACTACGTCAGAACCAGAACGTCGTTTCTCAACGTTGAAACGCATAAAAACGTTTCTTAGAAACACTATGTCAGAAGGCAGATTAAATGTATTAGCCATGCTATTCATAGAAAAAAAATTGATTAATACCATAAACGATTTTAATAATAGAGTAATTGGAAAAATTGTGAATCTAAAAAAACAGAAGAATAAATTTTCTGTATAAATAAATTTTCTTTTTATAAATAGAGTAGTAGTAATATTGTAGTAGTAATACTAGATGCATCAGTTGGTGAACGGTTCCATATAATACTGTTACGAGCTACTATTAGGCAACTCGTCAAACACATACAAACGCCGTAGCAATGTATATACTACTGAAGCCTAGAATTTTCTATGATATACTGGATTATGAATCATCCTTTTCAATTCAGGGTATATATAAGACCGCTGATAAATGTAAGAGTTTAGTCTATATCAGAATGTGGAATATAAATTATCTCGTGTAAAGTTAAATAGGTAAACTTTTGGAAGTCCAAGAGTAAACATTAATTTGTATTATGTGAGAGTGTATATTGTACCGACAGCTGTACATAAATAGACGAAAGTGTAATAAATAAATTATAGTAGTGATTAGTGTTGTTAATAGACCTATGGTTAAGAATTTACTTTAAGAAGATATTAGTGCTTGTAAATTCATTAGTGTAATAGTGCTTCATTGTTAAGTGGACAGAAAACATCTATAAATAAGGCATATAATGTTAATTAGACTTGTGAATAGTGAGTAATAAAGACTTTTGTTACTACTAGTTTTAAATGAGTGAAACGCGTTATAGTAGCCCGCTACAATACATTATAAGTTTGGAACGATTATGCATGTACTGTGAACACCGACTTACAGCTCTCACGAGCCGCCACTGGTAATTATGTACCTAACGTTATTGAATAAAGTAAATTTTAATTACAAAATGTACTAGGTAACCTGTTTAAATTTACCAGTACGCAAAGCTTTAATTTAAAAATGTTTAAGGAAGGCAGTGGCATAAAAATCGATATTGAAGTAAACAATAAAGGAAGGGATGTTTTATAATACCTGCGTCGTAAACGAGTTGTTTATTTGAAGTGTGCAACCCTTATTAGCTGCGTAGACCTTGAATTTGTGCCTGCAGGCGTTGAATAATACGTACAGTTTTGGAATGCGAATAGTTGTATTTATAATGGAGCTGTCCAAATAGGCCTGGATCCGGCAAGATTGAACCATATATTTAGGATATCTTTGTAATAATTGTAAATCTTCGCTGGTGATTCTGCTACGTATATTTCGTTGTAGTATTAACTCTTAGGACCAACTTAACAATAAAACTGAAAACTTGTTTCTTGCTAAGATAGAAATTGTAAAGAATGCTTGAACGTGGTACGTGGAGTACATTTATTGTAACTGAATATAATTGAAATTATGTAAATACATTGGAATAATTGGGTATTAGCTGTCACGAACTAACCCCTCGAACATTTTAAACGCGAATCCATGGAAACGAAGCACCCAAATAGAAACATGAGCGTCTTCCGCCACAAAAGTAGTTCTTGGCAGAAACGCGAAGTAATTTCAAATCTTAAATTCTATAATCCCCAACACTGCTATGAGGCAGTTTTTCTTCTTCTTCTTCTTCTTTAAATTTTTCTTTCTTTACCACACTTTCCCCAACCAGTTTATTAGCAATAGTTTCTAATCGTGATGTTATGGGTAAGATTGATTTCACTTGGACGACTTCATTATCTTTTAACTGGCGCATTTTGTTTTTTACAATGTTTCTTTTCTTAATTAAAATTCTTTTAAGTTTTATCTTCTCTTTGTTCATTGCGTAAAAGGTTTATTGTAATAAAAAAAATTCTTCGATACTAACGATATTTGTGCCTCTCAAGGTTTAAATATGTATGAAGTGATCAAAACCTATTCGGTACCTTCCTTGACCTGGATCACTATCTTTGTTTACAACTAAGAAACCGTACTTGTCTTGCCAACAAGCAGCACATATTTCACGGAATTTATCATACTTCATGTCAGTATTGATGTGATCATCATATATGTGTTTTAAGTTTAAATAATCTTGTTTCAATAAAACTAAAAGATTAGCATTATCACGTAGTAAGTGCTTAGGTATACGAGTATAACTTTGACAAAGGTAAAAACTGTCTACTTGCTTATGACGCCCTATACTAAAGTATTTTCTAATGATACCTTGTTTATTGCAAGCTACATCATCAAAAACAAATATAGAATTATTTCGAGCATCAGATGGTGACATAATATTATCAGAACTGGAAAATGTATAATATTTGATCCTTTTTATTGGTCGCAGTAGATTTTCAAGGTATTGATACTTTGGTTGATAAAGTGATTTAGAATAAACATATACGTTTTCAAACTTTAAACCATTAGGATGTTCTATCAATCTAATCATAACGTTGGTTTTACCGCAATTTGATGTACCAACAACTAGACATCGAATAGATGAAGGCAGAAGAACGCTATGTTTTTTTTAGCTAAGGATTGCACGTCAATGTCATTATTGTTTATGGTTAAAGATGTTGATTGTTTCACAACATGCATGTTTGCAAGTACTAAATTCGATTGTAAAAAAAAATGGAATTATATATATAAGAAACGGCGAGTATATAAAGAATCAATAATTTACAATATTTTATTTACTTACTGCACAGCTTGAGAGGGCAGTTGTCCGCTAATGATTACCTATAATCAGTGGCGCAACTACGGGGGGGGGGGGCTATGGGGGCTAAAGCCCCCCCCAGGAGCTCAATATTTTTTAAAATGTATCACTTGGAATTGCGAAACCGTGTTTTGAAACAGCGGCACTGACGAGCGACGATGAATTAATAGCGGATTGACGCCCTATATTCACTTTCCATAATAGTTATTTTGGCCCAAAACTTTGAATTTAAAGTTGTAGAGATAACCTTAATACAACCTCACTTTGCATGCATTGATAGTGTAATTGTTATGGACGCAACTATAAAAACAGATTTCAATTGAATCGTTGTGCCAAAATTACAATCATGAATAGAGTAGATATTCTGTAAGGTCACCCCGAGTCCCGAAGTGTCGCTTGCTTATATTCTATGGGACTAGTAATACTATATTTACCTGCTACATAACTTGCATGCGCATGCTACACCCCCAAGCAATTTAACCCAACGTTTATAGTTCGTTGAAACGGTACTTCTTTTCTTATCACCTACATAAAGTTGTAGAACAGAAAATACTTAACTACCCCACCAGCTTCATTGTTGTGTCAGATTTCATTGTGTGTTTTCGGTAACGAAATAATTTTACTGCTACAAGGCTACAACACTATTTCATGTGCCAATTGCGTTGCGTGTGTTTGCGTTGAATTAAAAATTTAATTGAATTATTGTCGAGGTTTAGTTGCATTAAAGTTAAAACTAAGAATTAAGTATTAAGTGTCGTATTTAAATATAACATTTAAGTTATTTTCAAAAGTTCGGTTAAGTTTACGGTATTAATTTTAATTTGATTTCTCTGGTGAATTTTATAAATCTCAAAATGAGCCAAAGTACACCTACCGGTAAGAAAAGAACTATTCACGATTTTTTTAGCGTAGCTTCTATTTCTAAAAAAAAGGCGACTGATTTAAAGTGCAATTCCGACTTAAATACTGATGTGCAATCGATAATACTTTTACCAGTAGCTTCTTCGTCATCTTGCGCTACACCACACTTAGCTACTCCGATATGGATATTTTTAATTTTAAAGAAAAAATATTGAAGGACGAAGAAAAGTTTGAAGTTTTGAGAAATGTGTGGGTTCCCGAAGAAAACTTTCAGTTTCCCGTTGTTCAAATTGGTAAACAAAACAGAAAATTTAATTACTCATGGCTCAATAAATACAAATGGTTGGCTTATTCTCAAATTGAAGACGGTGTGTATTGCAAATATTGTGTTCTGTTTGCTAAGCAAGAGGTTGGAATAAGTGCATCGCAAGCAACAGGTCAACTAGTTAATAAAGCTTTCAAACAGTGGAAGAAAGCTACAGAACGTTTTTATAATCACGAAGTGTTGGAATACCACAGAGCAGCAGTGCTTCGTTCAAAAACTTTTGTCGAAATTATGACGGGCAAGACAACACGAATTGATAGAATGCTTGATAGCGCTTCAAACATGCAAGCAGTTGAGAATCGGTTGAAAATATGTTCTATCATAAAAACCATAATTTTCTGTGGACGTCAAGGACTATCCTTGAGAGGTCATCGAGAATCAAGCGCTTTTGATGTAAATGAAGAACCGGCCAAAAATGAAGAGAATTTTCGAGTATTATTACGATTTCGCATTGACGCTGGTGATCAAAATTTGGAAAAACATTTAACTGGAAGTGGACGAAATGCTACCTACATAAGCTGGAAAAGTCAAAATGAGATTATTGATTCATGTGGATCAATAATCATGCGAAAAATAACCGAAGAAGTTAATGCTGCAAAATGTTTTTCAGTACTAGCCGACGAAACTACTGATATTTCTAATATAGAGCAATTTGCACTTTGCGTTAGATATGTAAAAAAGAACGAAAACGAATACAAAATTTGCGAAAACTTTCTTAAATTTGTTCCAGTAGAAAATACAACGGGTGCTCATCTTGCTGACACTATAATTACTAGCCTACAGGACTGCCACGTGGAAATGAAATATTTAAAACGACAAGGTTATGACGGGGCAGCTTCTATGAGTGGTAAATTTAAAGGAGTTTAAGCAAGAATTTTAGAAAAATACCCTACAGCTATGTACGTTCATTGTGTCTCACATAACTTGAATCTAGCCATTTCCGATTCCGTATCCGTTTCTTCTATTAGAAATTCTTTTGCAATAGTTGGGAAGATTTACAATTTTTTTAACTATTCAAAAAGACAAATAGTGCTTCAAAAAATATTTCTTATTCTGAAAATGCCTCCAAAGCTCAAAAATTAAAACAACTATATCTAACTCGATGGGTACAACGGCACGATTCAATTTTGATTGCAATTGAATTACTTTTGTTCATCGTTGACGCTCTAGAAGAAATTTGTACTTCTTGGGATGATAAAGATGCTTCATCAGACGCATTGATTTTAATAAATTCAATTAAGCAATCCGAATTTATAATAGCATTACTGTGCACGGAGTGTTTATTCGGTTACACACTTTACTTGAGTAAGGGTCTTCAGCGTGCAGACATAGAACTTCACACGGCTATCGACCAGGCTCAACTTGTTTTACTTCTATCCAAAAAATAAGGGATAACTTATAGCCTTTTAAGTTATTTTGGGATTTTGTTTAACGAGAATTTCCTATAATCGAATAGAGCCCACGGCAAGTTCTGATGGAAAATGGCCCAAAGTTGTGGAAATCTCAAAGGCAAAGCGGCTAGTCGAACTATATGCTCTGGGTGGAACATGAGCTGTGGGTCGGGGTTAGATTGTGACCAAAAACATGAAGAATAAGGCGCCACCGTAATTTTCTATACAGAGAAGACCTTACTCAAGTCCCTTGTACAAGGCGAATGCGGAAACCTTTATTCTATAATCGCTATACTGTTTATTATAGACAACATAATCCGTGAACTTTCTTACCTTATGGCTCGACCTTGATCTTAGTAATTCACTGCTACACCTGTGAACAAATTAAACAAAGAATAGCACTGTTTGTGCATATATACTCAAAAAATTTTTAAATTCAAATGGAATCACTTTCATTTATCCTAATTAAAAAGAATAGTCTTGTTCAAAAATAAAAATCTATTCCTCTAGTATTCAATTATGTGCTTCTTTACAAAATATCTTTCTTTCCTTATATTGTGATTAATTTAATTTATGAAAATCATTTACAAGGACACTGGATAAAATCAGTACCAATCAAATTAAATGTGGTTTTAATAACAAATAGATAAAGCATAAAGTTGCTTTCTAAACTGTTGCTTATTGATGACAAAAATATTAGTTTTGGTAGATCTACCTTAACCTTAAAATGGATAATTCCAAATAAGTATTAATGAAATAGCAAATATAGAAGTTTGATTTCTAAGTTCTCATAAATAGAAGAATTTACTTTTCTTAACACGTAATGACATCTTCCGTAATTTTAGTGAATTAATAAAAGATTTGGATAAGTAATAGTTACAGATGCCTATTGCTTAATATAGCAAAACATATTCACAGTCTGTCCTTGACCTATATTGACGTTTAAATAACTTGATTAAACAAAAAAATTATCTAATTACAATGTCCATAGTTCAGCTAACATACGAAAACAAATTTTCTACATACCAGAACTCCGTCTGTCTGAAAAATACTATAAAGGAAGCTTACGTCAGCATTGAAATACGGAAATCTCCAATTTAGAACGAATAATTGTACTGCATACTGAAAATCCACATTATTCGGCATCCATTTTGAGTAATTAAATTCCGCCAGGTCTACACCATGAACAAAGCGTAAAAACTAATGTGCTTGTTAATTTAAAGTTGCTTTATATGTACATTAAACCACGAAAACCATCAAATGATGCATGATAATTTAACTTGAATACTATATGTAAAATTTCACGTTATATATAAATAAAGTTGCATGTAATTTAGATTGAATACTTTATGTAAAATTTCGTATTATACATAAATGAAGTTGCACTGAAAATTGTTATTTAATATGGTTACAGAATCAAATTTTACTTACTGTTACCAACGGCCCTTCGACCAAAAAATTTCACGTCATCTACGAGCTGTTCCAACAAAATGGACTATCAAAAATGCCTCTCGGAGATGACATTCCCCTAACAGAACTTAATCCGCACGTGCTTCCAACACGAAAAACAGCAAAAAACCATTGTTTCTAGGAACAATTCGACCTGCTTTTAGCACAGCTGTGTTAGAAGTGTCGTCAAGCGAGTTGCTGCCCGGCAACACAATCACTTCACAATTTCTTAAATAGATGGAGCTATAGGAAAGATACTAAATGGAAACTTTTATTTTGTCACCGTGGAAATTAAATTTTAATTGAATGCTAATACTTTATTGGGCAATAGGTAATATTTAATTAGTGGACTGAATAATATTATTATGCATTATATCGTTTCTTATTAAATAAAGGGATTAATTATTTGAACATATCTAGATAGAAAATAAAATTGCTACAAACTCAGAGACAGAATTTAAACATTTGTATCAGAAAGGTTTGGAAATGAGCAGATTGTTAGGGATTACAATTACTGTACCAAGAATAACAGCAAGACAAACAAAACGTTGCAACATTCCTAGTAGTAATGAAGAGGAATATTACAGACGAGCTATATTTTTGCCCTGGGTAGACTCTTTTTTGAACAATATGTCTGATAGATTTGAAAAACACAAAACAGTTCTCGTTAATTTTTCCAGTCTATTGACCAAATCATCTCAAACAACTTTTTCTGAACAAGCAGCCAACTTTATTAGCTTAGCATCATTTTATAAAAACGATCTGGAATGCAACAACGAAGCAGCCCTTAAAGTTGAATTTAAAATGTGGCAAGAGGATATGATTAAACAACCAAACGAAAAAAGAAATGCTATAGACTGCTTAAACATTTGCAATGAACATTATTTTCCAAGCATTCATAAATTGCTCAAAATATTTTGTACGTTACCTGTTTTCATTAGTACAGCTGAACGATCATTTTCAACACTAAAACGAACGAAAACATATATAAGAAACACTATGAAAGAAAGCAGATTAAATGGTTTAGCACATTTAAATATACATCGAGAAATCTCTATATCCGTTGATGAAGTGATTCAAGAACTTCAGAATCGCGGTCCCCGCCGACTTGATTTCAACCTGTAGCGACGAGCGCGCATCTGCGCGTCGCTATTAGAACACCTGAGGTTGAGGATGAAATTTCCGAACGACACTAGACCATATATATATATATATATATAACAAAAACAAGTTATTTGCAGTCCGCAATAAGAAAATTGTATATGAAGTAAGATGTATCTGTAAACAAACTCTTATGAAAATAATAAAAGCCATTGACAAATACAAATCGGGCTGGTAGTTATATAGCCATTAACAAAACATTAGCTTTATTACTTCATAGGGGAGGAAACATCCACTGACCATGGTTTCGGCTTGTTAGCCTCGTCATAGTGGAATAGTTCCCAAGAACCTTATGAAGTAATCGAAGCTATTATAATGATATAATTTCGAAACAATCACTGTACTATGGCAAAAGTAAATAAAACCGCCATCAGGTGATAAAACACCAACACTACTAAAGTGTGGAAGTACAGAATTGAACCGAAACTACATAATAAATTTTATAAATGACTATAAAAGTACGTCTGGCCTTTGAGATATTATATATATATATATATATATATATATATATATATATATATATAGTGGCCTATTAGAATCACTTGCAAATAAATATGCTTACTTTTGTTAATTTTGACTCGATAACTTACTTTTAATATATATGT
>JARFIW010000903.1:0-12217 GCA_036346225.1 Platerodrilus igneus
CTAGTTTTACAAAAATTATTGAAGGAAAACGTCTATCAATTACCTCTCAAATAAATGAAGCTGAGCAGGATTTGATTGAATCGAATCGCAAAAACTTATACCAATAATATCCACCGTCATTTTTTGTGGTATGCATGATTTGCCATTACGAGGTAATTTTGAGGATCTTTTACAATTCAGAATAGAAAGTGGGGATCACATTCTAAACGAGCACTTAAAGTTTTGCAAGAAGAACTCAAAATACACCTCTCACAGAACTCAAAATCGAATAATTTCAATTTGTGGAACATTAATTAGGGAAAAAATTGTGAAAGATGTGAATTTGAGTGAAGCAATTTCAATTCTGGCTGACGAAAGTGCAGATATTGCTGGGGTAGAACAGTTATCACTTGGAGTAAGATTTGTTAGTAATGACAATTCCGTCAGAGAAGAATTTTTAGGCATTGTAGTCCTTAAATCGATGAACGCAGAAGGTATAACTGCTGCAATTTTAAACACTTGTAATGAATATGGTCTTTGTATGGATAAATTAGTTGGATTAGGGTTAGATGGTTGCTCGACGCTGGCAGGTCATGAGCAGGAGTCCAAAAACTTATTAAAAATAAATATCCAAAAGCGATATATTTTCACTGCGCGTCCCATAGATTAAATTTAGTGATAAATGATTTGAACAAGATTCCGGATATTCAAAATTCAGTAGGTACCATCAAAGAAGTAATTACTTTCTTTCGAGATAGTCCATTAAGACGTAGATATGTTTCTAATATTCCAGTATTATGTGAAACACGCTGGTCCGCCAAATATAAATCAATGAGGTTGTTTGCGGAACATTTTGCAGATACTATGATCGCTCTGGAAAATTTAGCTCATAACCGTGAAATAAACGCTCAGACAAGAAATAGGGCCAGTCAACTTTTAAATTGCGTTTCTTCGTCGAAATTTATTCTTTGTCTGCTTATTATGGCCAAATATTCTAGCAAATTGGAACCTGTTTGTAATGCACTGCAGTCTAAAAGTATAAACTTATTTTCCGTTAAACAGCACATAGATGAACTACTCAAACTTTTTAAGACACACCTTAGTGATCCTGAACAATATTTTAAAGAGGTTTATAAAAAAAGTGTTGAACATGCCCATGGTTTTGGATTGGAAATTACATTACCACGTATTGCACCAAGACAAACTCATAGGTCTACTTATCATATGAGTAGTGTTGAAGATTACTTTCGAGTAAGCTTTTTTATTCCTTATTTGGATTCTGTTATACAGTCTATTTCCACAAGGTTTTCTGAAGATGCTACGACTTCATTTTTACTCTCTGGATTACATCCAAATAACTTAAAAGACAACAATATAAAAAGAGCATTGTTAAATAAAAAAGAAGAAGTAGCCAGAAGTTACAACATTGATAACTTTTCAGAACAGTTGCAAACGTGGGTTGAACTTTGGCAAAATAGAGATTCAACAAGATACAGACTTTGTACATTTGCTTGATAATGAAGTTTCTTTTTTTCCGGCCATCAAAACTGCGCTGAATATTTTTTTTGCATTACCTCCAACTACTGCAACAATAGAAAGGTCATTTAGTACGCTAAAGCGGGTAAAATCGTGGCTTAGATCAAGCATGTCAGGGGATAGATTATCAGGTTTATGCATGCTTAGTGTACATAAGGACATGGTAGGTAGGGAGAAACAAGCATTTATAAATGAAGTCCTAAATAGATTTGGTCAAGCCGAAGAAGATTGATATTTTATTCAAAATGATGATGATTAATAAAACGCGAGAACAGTCCTATTCAGCAGTGCCAGTTATAATAGTTTGTTGTACCCTTCTTAGTTCTTAGTCATGTTTGTTGGTGCAACAAATATTAAAGACACTATTTAAAGTGCCGGTCGGATATTTATTTACTATTAATTAATATCTGTGGTTTGTGGCCATTTGATTGACCATGTGGCTTTTCTGTTTCCGTTAAATATGGTTGTGTCGTGTCTGTATTTTTACATTTTCTTACGGGCGGCTTATTACGTGTATTGGAATAAGTCCATTCAATTTTCAATTAGTGTGTGTTAATGTAAAATCCAATCTTTTCCATTTGCTACCCTGTGCATCATCAAGCCAAAAGATTGATAGCCTGCTGCACCAGCAATTTACCAGATTGGTAAGTAACTTTACACTTTATGAAAATTCGATTAATTATAGAATGCTGCATTTATTAAGAAACTATCAATCCTACGTTTTTCTTTCAATTTCAAATACTATAGCCGAAATCTCGAAAGAATGCATTCGCGTCATAGGTTTCTGAATTAAACACCGACATACTTTTAATGTATATCGCTTTTAAATTCAGTAACCTATGGCGTGAATGCATTCTTTCGTGATTTCAACTATAATATTAAAAAACGCTGCATTATCGATGGTCCTAACTGCTTATGAGCTACTCTAAGGAAATAAGATTTTATGCCTTACATTACTTTCCAATACGTCCGGTAACGGGGTTGCATTAACAGTGTTCATCCTTTGCGTAACATAACTAATATTTTTGAAAGTAGTCTTGATCCCCTCTACAAATTATTCTGTGGGCGGCCGCGTCAGGCATGTGCAAGTTTGGTTTTTAAAGTTTAACGTTAGTAAAAGGAAAAGAAATTTCATATTCTACTATTTAAGATTAACTTATACTACTACTGTTAGTTATTATTTGTTAGAGACGGGGTTGCTAATATTTAAGAGCATGTAAATTCTACATATTAGGGGGTTGGATTGTTTCAAAGTCGGATTGATGCTTTGATCTTGTTGCTTCCGGGCATCAGGAGTGGAGCGCTTGGAATTCCAGGAGATCGGTCTCCGGTCTCCGAGACAGAGCCCCGGTCCGAGGAGAGGTGTTAGTCATTACACTCGAATACTAGATGTTCCAATGTTCCTTGGGCATAGCAGTCACACGCAAACCAAGTACGCCACGGAGCCGCCACATCCTTCGGGCGCAACATTGAAAAGTCAAATGTAGGTGTCTAGTGCCGTGCCAAAATATTACCTATTAATTAAATATATGCGCTGCACTTGCATGGAATGGCACCATTCTGGATAAAATTCACAAACCTTCTCATGGCTGGCTTTGATACTATCTGGAAATAAATTTTGAATTGCAGCTTCTGCAGCTTCCTTCAATTCACGAGTACAAAACACAAATTCACCTAGGTCATTTTATGGCGTGTGACGCAGATTTTGTTTATATAAACTAGGAAAATGCAAAAAAAAGCAATTTATTTAGTCATCTATATCTAAACAGAACATTGACAAGATGTTAAAAATAGATTGCATAAATGTGTATTGACTATGTTTAACGCATAAAGCATTATTCTAAAAAAAATTTCTATATTTTTAGTAACAAAAGGTCGTATTTTAAATACAGTTAAGTTTAACGTATAGAACAGAATTCTAAAATAACATTTCAATTAAGTAGCTAAATTAATCCTAATTTTAAAAAAATACTAATAATTTCTACATAAAAGCATTGATTTTTATTAATTTTCAAATCTCTTATCATTAAAAAGTTCAAAACCATAACTAAATTGTATATAATATATATATATATATATATATATATATATATATATACTTATATATATGTATATTGCATTGTTAATAAGTTCATTTAGGGATAGTTAGGACTAATAATATAGCGCACTTTGTATAAATTACATGAGGGTTCAGAAAACGACACAGTTTTCTGAAGAAAACAAGAAATACGATGATTAGGCTGAAAAGTAAATGACAACGCCCTGAATATAAACCATAATTATAATTAGTTTAGTTAATGAAAAGTATTTTAGAAGATTTATTTAAATAAACGAATTCCTAAGTCGCAAAACAACATAAACACAAGCTGAAACGCGACACGCATGAAAAACGCATCATTATTACGCCAAGAATTCTAATTAAAACAAGCAGGTTTAAAAATGTGTAAGATAGCAAACGCATATAATTTAATACATAAATTATATTTTGTCTACGTGACTAGAAAGCAAAAATCGGCACCTGATATATTGGAAACAAAAAAGGCATGGTGATAAGATCAAAGTTTACTAAATTTATTTGAATAAACAATGGTCTACGTGATCTAGAAATATGAAAATCCAAGGAAAAGAATGCAATTAACTTATAATGCTACGTGACGAAATTAACGCGTTAACTTTAATTTACAATAATATACGATAGGAATATCCAAAACCTGATATGAAAGAATCACGTATAATAGTAAACTCTGCGCTTGTCAATAGATAGGCGATTTTTTTAAATACGACCGGATTTGTAAACAAATCAGTTCAACATGAATTAAGGCTTAGTTACATCACTTAAAAGAAAATATTTAGGTGAAGTGATTTATTGTGAAGTAATAAATGATACAATGGTAATTGAGAAAAATTAAAAGAGGATTGTCGCTTTAACCCTTTTAAAACGTAAGTAACTAAAAGTTGTTTAATTTAAATTCTAATATTAATATTAATAAAAAGGACTCTGAATAATTACTTGATAACGACTCTATATAATTACTGGATCCAATGAGGAAATTCACCAAGCATTTAATTCAATTATTAATTATCAGAAAATTTAACAAAAGACGCTAAAATAATTAAAGCTATGCTAAGAAAAATGCAGACCATATCTAAAGCAGATCTGGATGCAACCTTGGGAGTATTAAATCACTAAGCTAAATACGGAGCAGTTTGTACAGGGACTGATTCGAGCTGGAAACAACATGTTAGCCAATTTGAATGTTTTATTATTTTTATTTGTGAATATTTCGTTGTATATTTCTAATCCGAATAATTTAAAAATTAATATTTGGTTGGGTATTTCTAATTTGAATAATTTAAAAATTGCTTTCATGTAAATCTGATGTGAGGATCAACAAAGATAGTTTTTTTAATACACGTTATAAATCGCGTAAATTTTTAAAGTTGAATGAACGTTCATGAGGCTTTAGATAATAATAATGAGTGTTTTTGCTGACTCTTTGATTAACTTTGGGTATGATATTTATTAAAAGAATTATTGTTCAATTATTAAAATAAGCTTTTGAAACTTGGGGTTATAGAATAATGTTAAAGATTGTTGGACAGATAGAGTAACAAATGAGGAAGTTTATAGAAGGATAGGTGAGGAACCCTGTATGTGGAAACAATTAAAGGTCAGGAGAGATAGAATGATAGGGGCACTAGTTACGACATGAGGGACTATCTAGTAAGGTCTTAGATTATAGACTACCAAATAAAAATAGAGTAGGAAGACCCAGACAAAGCTATATTAGTCAAATTATTAGAGATATAGGTTGTGAAGGGTATGTAGACTTTTTAGACTGACTCAGAATAGAAAAGAATTTAGAGCTGCGTCAAACCGACCTTAAGTAAGTTCGAAAACAAAACAAAAAAAAATAAATAAATAAAAATCCGTTAACTAAATGTCACCAAGATACATAACTCAAAATTAGTTAGCAGTCTGGCATGTTGGCAGCGATTTGTTGCTTAAACCTTACCATAACATATAAGTTAACACTTTTCCTTTTTTGGAGAGGATAAGCAGCTAATATTTCATTTCCTTATAAATGGTAATCATGTAAACATGTTAGAGTTCTTTAACAACCATCAGGTTTCTCATATCTATGTAGAGCCAGGTAGATAGGAAAAAGAGTATAGAAGACCTAGACCAAACTATATTAGTCAAATTATTAGAAATTTAGGTTGTATAGGGTATGTAGAACTTTTTAAATTAGCGCAGAATAGAAAAGAAGTTAGAGCTGCACCAAACCGACCTTAAGTTAGGTCAAAACAAAATGATGATGACATAGGGTCTTCTTATATCAAAAACGACCTCAAAGTGGAATTTGGGTCAATATCAATTTTAATATAAATCATCACTGTATTGGATTTAGGGCTTTCTAATGCTACCAAAAGGTGTATTTTTTGGGACCGATTCCTATTCCGAAAGTTAGAGTTAGATCCGTTTAACTTATCAGAGCAGTATACTATGTGAACTATATTAATGAACTTCATGAGGTTGAGGATGGTCACTATTATTCGCATTGGATAAAACAAATCAGTAATAAAATCGCTTAAACCTTATATTTAGAGTGAACGTGACAACTTCTCGGGATTATCATGACTAACTTGAATTCAGTATCTAACTTAACTTTAGTTCAAAACCCATCTCTCGGATTGGAATAAATTTTGTTGTTGGGTCTATAAAAGCCGTAGTTCAATTCGAAGTGTAGCCCTTATTAGCTTTACTAATTTGTTACCACATAGTAGTCAAATTGCCACTCTGGGTTTTAACTATAAAGGCGCCGCTATGCAAACCGCAAACCAAGACATCCTCAATAAAGGTTTTATAATGATTTAGAATGCTAAAGCTTATACGGTAGGCTTGTTTGTGCCTGGGCTGCTTAAAGGGATGAAAATTTTATGTAGTGTTTCCAACGTTACCCCTTTAATTGCAAATCTGAGCTTGTTTGTGAATACGGTTGCTAATTTGAAGTTGCCTAATTTGCAAAGGTAATAGGATTGAGCACAACGTAGAATTAGTAAATTATTGCTATACTAATAATAAAGAAATCCAAATAGCTTGTTTAGCATGCAAAAATTACTAAATCTCTACTGCATTTATCATACATTTCTGTTTTGGTGGTCAGTTTATTTGCAGTCAGACGGCTTGTACATCTATTAATGTAAATCTCTCGAATATAATGGCATTCAGAAAGAATCTATACGCATGTTGCTAGATTCTAGCATTGTCTCTTGATTATTGTCTTGTAATTCTTCTGTTGGCTGTTTGTAGAAATGTAGACGTGGTTGTAGTCACATAGTGTGTCTCAGAAAACCTCTCTTATACTTGAAAATAGAACAACAGAATTAGTTCAAACTCATTTAAATTAGTTACTTTATAGAGCAGGTTTAGAATTTTTATTTATGACAAACAATCCACTTCTTCACACTCATCTAACCTCGAACTGAAAATTTCAATTACTTGGAGTATCTCTTTTAGAATAGCCTTGAGTTAGTCAATAATTTTTGCTTGAAAACATTAAAATTGGTTGGCAATGAGTTGATAACCTTACTTTTTAAGTAATCACATGGGAAGAGCAAGCGTCAAATCTGGACTTTTCAGTGGCCAATTGATGTCTCTTCGGCGACTTATGACTCTTTCAGAGGATAAATCCTGAAAAGTGTCTAAGGTGGGATGTAGTTCTGTCTTGTTTAAAAAATTTTAGTTGTAGCCAATTAGGTTTTGAATTTTTGTAACCAAAAACGTACGGATAATGTGACAATGTCGATTAAATTTGCCGGTTTGAGTGCGATCACGGTTATCCCTAAAATATATGGGCAGATAATTTTTTGATTTGATATGCCCATCCAGACGACAATCTTAGGCGAGTGTTATGGTTTTTGATGCAATTCCAGTGGATTTTAGGAAACCCAATGTCTACACTTTTTGTTCATTCCTGTCGCCACTGATGTGAATATTGAATTCATCAGAGACCATTTAAAACGATTTTTCATGGTCCTGCGTAATTCGACTTGTTTAACATGATCATCGGTCTTCATTTCTTGCAAAATAACAATTTGATAGGGATGAAAATGTAAATCTTTGCCAATAACGCGATGCAGAGTGAATTTGTTCAAGGTTAGAGATGCAGTGCACAATCGAGGTGATTGTTCATAACAGACTGGCGAACTTGTTCGACATTTATTATCGTTCTTGATGTTCTTCTTCACCTTGCTGATTTATTTGGCACTGTTTCCAGTCTATTCAAACTCGTACACCTAATTTTGTACGATCCTTAAATTATCATATGTCCTCTATAAACGTCGAACAGAGTAAGAATTGTTGTTTTGATAAAGCGTACACACGAAGACTGCGCGCTATGTTTTCACGAAACCATTCATCGCTATCAAACTACACAAGTCCTTAAATGCTTAACGCCGCTTCCCCTCCTCTCGCTATCTTTGTTTAGCACGTATAATATTTAAATTAAAAACAAAACACTATTTAGATTATTATGAACTTCAAATTTGTTGTGGTGGCTGTTGCTTTTTCTCGCATAACTTTATTTAAATAGATAATCTTCAAATCTTTTTGTAATACGCTGTTCGAAACGTATAAGAATTTTTGTTACGAGTTCGTAGTATATTTGGTTATGGTTTTCGGATAGTAACCATGTTGGATTAATTGGAACAACTCAGGAGTTCAATGCCTAAAGTCCAAATCGGTCCTAAACTGCAACATAAATAGCAACGTATTCTTAATCGACAAGTGAAGTTTTTTGATTGTAAGCTTTTGAATTCTGTTGTTTGTTAGGTGTTAAATTGAGGCTAATGACCGATTGAAGTTACTTCACCACAGAAACGTAGCAGAAAAATTATGCCAGTTAGCTATAGTGGCAAGGGTTGGATTCTATGAAGACAACAGGAATTCTCTTAGGGGTACACAATTTTAACAAGTGCACCTACCTGGAAAGGTTTATGAACGCTCAGCCCAATAATAATACCGAGCAACAACCTCATCTTGAGTTTATCGTAATCTCGCTAGTTGGTGGGCGATTACCGATACGATTCTATACTAAATGGTAATTTCTCGCACTCAGGTTCATAGAGATTTGTATACATTTAACTCTCTTTTGAGATTGCTAACTTAAAATTTTATCCCTATCTTAGCACATGAATATCACCGCAACCAAACAAATTGATTAACTTAACTATCCTTATTTGCCCAAATCTATGTAAAAAAAATTGATTTTTAAATATAAGTATCAAATCTAGCTAAATATCATGAAATTACAATGGTGGTGATTTCTTTGGTTCGAAATCACTTTCATTTAAGCGGGCACCCAAGTAAAGATTCACTATGGTTGTACACATTTCAATATTGAAAAAAACAGTTTGAAATATTCAGCAGGTGGAAATAATTCAACTATTTACAGTTTTTTTAATTCAATGCTCACGCGAACTCATGCAAGAAAACAATGAGGTGTTAATCATGTACTCCTTTGGGTACAGCAGATGTTGGTAATAGCATTTTCGACCGCATCAGTTTCATTTCATTCTCGAAACTTATTTACTTCCGTCTTTGCAAACGCGTCAAGCAGTTTTCCAGTAGCGCACTGGAATTTATGCAGTTACCGTACTTTATAGATTATTGATAGAGTTGCCATTACTCGACAGTAGTGGTTGTTAGTTGAATAAATTATAACCGCTTGAAAAGCGTGACTGATCGACAATGTTTTAATGAATTAACTTAATCCCCTCTATTATGATTTGGCGGTGTATATAAGATAAAACGTGCCTGGGGGTTAGGTGCTGTTTTAATTCACAGGGTTCGTACAACAAACAGTTTTGAAGTTGAGATTAAGGGCTTTCTCAGTGCATTAGAATATATGTGAAATTTCTACATGATCTATTTACTACCACATCTATGCAAGGGTTAGTCTTTACCATTGAATTTTATGACGTTTAATGCTTTTGCCTATTGCCTATCTGAGTAATTTATAATAATTTTATATATATATATATATATATATATATATATATATTAGATAGTTAATTACCTATGGTGAAGTCCCCGTGTTTAATTACTGGTTGTAAAAGAATGTGTTTATTAAATTTTAAACTACCCAACTTCTATAAAACTGTGCGTATATTTTCTTACTACGGTTCCTAAACAAGCTAAAATTGATAAACGTCTAATACTAATGTATCTAAAATAAATGCGCCAGCGTTACACCTGCCTTACAAACAAGATTTTGCTCTAAATCTTTTGCATAAAACACTAAAGATTATGTCTATCATTTGAATGAATCGACCGTAGTTATACCTCAATCCTAAAAATAACTAGTTCAATAACCTTTTCTTCAACTTCGTAAACGCCGCTGACGTTGAGAGCTCGTGAAGTGGTTTTCTCTATACCTCATAGGATGAGAAAACACTTACAAGGCTCATGCAAGTCACACTTGGTGCTGGATTGCTACAATATTGCCTTATGAGAAATAGAGTAAGCTACAACCCCCACTTAAGTAATATCCTAACACTTTAGTCATAATTTACGATTTAACGATGCAGAAAGTTCGTTCGCAAATCGACCTCAGCCACATCCTCTCTTCTTCCAGTACATTTAACAATCCCCCCATAATTCTCCCCTCATTAGAAGGTCTAACATTAAGAACCTCGGTACCTCTAACAGGAACAGGAGGAACAGTCGCGATGGCAAAGTAGTAGGGTATTAGTGAAGAACCAGGCTCCCGAAGAGGGTAGCAGATTTTCGGTACTTAGAGTGGCAGGGACCATAATGGTCGGTATGGCATTCTAAGACACACTACTGCGATATGGAATGCAACAGGAAACCACCACATTACCTCCCTAGTACACAGCGCACTTAAATTGTTATTAAAGATGACAACATCATTTGGGGTAAAAAATTCCAGAGTTAAAATAGTCCTCTATTCGGATCTCCGGCAAGGGACCACTTCGGGGGATGTGATCGGAAAGTATAAAAAAAAAGTCGTGAACATTCTGCTAGTTGAAGCGTGGAATGCCAGAAGTATGAAGCAAGTAGCTAGGCTAGAGAAATTGAAAAGTGAATTGGATAGGTTGGCATTAGACATAGTAGGGATTAGCGAAGTTCGGTGACTAGAGGCGACGGATTTTTGGAGCGGAAACATTAAATAACTCATACAGGATCAGAGAAAGGAAATTCGAGCTGGGGGTAGTTATGCGAATAAAAATAGAATAACGTGTAGAAAACTATTTACAAAAGAACGAAAGAGTACTCATGGCTAGATTAGAATCTAAACCGGTAAATACAGTAATAATACAAGTATGCATGTCCTGCTTTAGCTATAGTAAGAAAGAGGTAGAGACGATCTACAAAGATATCGAAAACATACTAAGATACGTAAAAAGACATGAAAATTTAATAATCGCGTGGGATTTTAATGTAGGGGTAGGTGAGAGTAGGCAATCAGCGATAGTACGTCTATTTGGTTTAGGCACGAGAAGTGACAGGGAAAATAGGCTGGTAGAATTTTGCGAAAGGCCAATTTAACCATCTCAAACACATTATTTCAACATCATGCTAGAAGACGATACACGTGAAAAATAATAGGGCGCCAGGTACAGATAAGGTGCAAGTAGAAACTCTAAAAACCTCTGAACAGGAAGTAACAGAACGTCCCTTTCAACTTGTATGCTATATGTATGAGACAGGCATTATACCCAAAGATTTCAAACATAACATCATAGTAACTATACCAAAAAAGAGAGGCGCGGATAGATGTGAAAATTTTGGAACAATAAGTTTAACAACACACGTGTCAAAAATGTTAGCTAGAATAGTACAAAGACGAATGGAAAAACTAGGAGAAGATCAAATTAAGTTTAAGCGAAACAGGGGAACACCGGAGGCTATTTTAGCTCTGAGGGTGATAACGAGGAAAGCAATAGAAAAGGGGGAAAGCTTGTATATAGGGTTTGTAGATTTGGAAAAAGCATTCGACAATGTAAAATGGAAAAAATGTTAGAAATACTCAAAAAGATTGGAATGAGTTTTACGGATAGACGTATATTACATAGGATATACAAAGAGAAAACAGCGGTAACAGAATTAGATCTGATGCACAGAGAAGTAAATATTAGAAAAAGGGTGAGCCAGGACTGTGCCTAATCCCCATTAATTTTTAACTTGTACATTGAAGAGGCAATGAATAACGTCAAATGCAGGAAGACATTTGAATCTACTATGCAGGGACAGACTATTAATATGCTTAGATTTGGAGATTATATTGCGGTATTAGCATCTAGCAAAGAAGAGTTAGAAGCAAGCCAGTAGGGGATGATGTTCATTCGAGCACACCTCCTCACTCCTCACTCCTCACTCCTCACTCCTCCTTACTCCTCCTTTACATGTAAATTCCCATAAGGAGGAAATGAGGGAGATGAATCTCCTCCTGCTCTCTCCTTGCTCTCCTCCTTGCTCTCCTCCTTGCTCGCCCCCCCCCAACCATTTTGATTACGTCACACCGCATTCTTTCCACCCGAGATAAATCTTTTCCGCATTTCAAACACAGATAAACCTATCTTGTTTGGATCAATTAATATTAGATTTTCTTAGCTACCCAAATCTTTAGGAATTTTTCAGATATATCACCCCAAGGGGCTACTCTCATTTAAGTTT
>JARFIW010000904.1:0-10726 GCA_036346225.1 Platerodrilus igneus
ACTGATTACGTTAATAAAACAGAGTTATTATCTACTATATGAAAGCATTTAAATATAACTACCATTACTTACCAAAATTGTCGCATCTGATTACAGGATTATTACGTTCGACCTTCCAATCTACAAAAAGTCAATATTAATTAAAGACCACGATATATTTTAACCACTTCTTACTTACCAAAGCTGTTTCCTTATCTTCATCCCTTAAACCACTAGTGGACTCCCATTCTGGTCGTGAAGAAAATTGCCATTGGTATTTAAGCACATTAACATTATATTCTTGTACCTGGTAGTCATCGTTAAGACTTTTTGATTTTCACATTCACTTAACAACGCATGTAAACATACGACAAAGCAGACAAGGTAAGGCGAAAGTTAAATTGAAGCCCACGATGCAAGTGTAATAAAATATAATATAAGATTGAGCTTTACAATGACAAAATGCTGTACACAAACGCGGCAACAGTGTCGGGCTTGAGAGTATCGGTCAAACATCATTTCTGTATATAATTGGGTTCAGGAAAATGGTTTAACTTCCTGGATCTAGCGGAGATAGGTATTTATCGAAATTCCATATTTTGAAAAAATCATTTCCCCTCTATAGCGTCTTGTCGAGTGCATGTTAAAAACATTCTAATTTAGTGAGATATACATTTAAATTATTGGTATTTCTGCAGGGTGTTAGGTCGTCTGCTAAACATCATTGGTCTAGTAACGTCGATTGGATCCGTGTATATATATATATATATATATATATATATATATATATATATATATATATGTTGACTATTAATTCAGAAATGTATTAAATTTAATCCTCAATGCTTAATTAAGTTTTACGATTGTATTTGTCTCCAACGCTACACATTCTATACCGATCTTTGGAGGACAGAAATGGGGGACTGCGTAGATCAGACAGCTTTGAGTATGACTGCTGATCCTATGGTCGCGGGTTTGATTTCTGATACAGACCGCTTAAAAATGTACGGCTAGCATTTTTCACAGAAAATAACTCCTCGTTCGGATGAGAGTTAAAATGTAGGTCCCGTGTGTTGTGATGTCACGCAGGTTAAAGATCCTTACCTTGTTTGGAATAACACGGGTTCGGCAAAATTTAGAATTTTCAGGTAAAGAAAGCTTGCTTCCTGGGCTATGCAGTACCTTTGGATGGAGCATTTGAAAGGCAGATGTAGAGGAGGATAGAGGTGGCGGATCCGTGGATCAGACTTGTTCGCATGTAACTGCTGAACCTAAAGTACCGGGTTCGACTCCTGACACAAACCGCTTATAAAAGGTTGATATATATTTCTCTTAACATTTCTATTTTAAATATTCTGCCCCTTAAACTATACGTTTCTTCTTGTAACTTTCATTATTCGAAGGTTTATATGATGAAAACAACTTTTAAACGTTAAGGCAATGTTTGCCTTATGAGAAATAAAAGCGACATCTCGCACAGGGCAATATAAAACCCATTTACAAATATGCGGTGAAAATTCAAAAACAAGAATTATTTATTGTCCCACGAAGCTCTGGAAACCTCTACTTCTTAATATTCAACAGAAACTGGAAACTGTCAGAGGGCAACCCGTAGAGACTTCTATTTTTAATACCTGTTAGAAATCGAAGTACATTTTCTAGGCGGCATCCTCTAATAAAGAAAAATCTCCAACGATGTTTAAATTGCTTTGCGATTCCGTAGTTATCAAATTATAAAAATATCACCATTAGTTCCAAATTAAAATAATTAATACCCCTTTATCACAAAAAATATTTTTAAAAAACTAAATGCGTTTTTCGACCACTATGTGGTCATCATCAGTAGTAAACTAAAAAATGCATTCTTTAGTTTACTACCATAGTGGTCGAAATGCGTATTTAGCTTTTTAAAAAATATTTTTCTGGTAAAGGGGTATTTATTATTTTAATTTGTATCGTGCCACAGTGTTTTAATTTATTATTACTAATACGAAATAACTACGTTGTAAAATTTGATGCTTCTTTAGATTTAAGTTACTAATTTTTATATTCCATACTTACGCCAGAATATTGATATTTTGAAATTACCGCATACATTCTAAATACTTTAAGGTTGCGTTGTAAAGAGTTGTTTTATTAAAGGTGTCTATAACTTTGCTACTAGCTATTGTTGAAAAGGGATCAAAATGAAGTAGTAACACATGCTGTCTCGACTAAATTTGCAGGTTGATACCTAAAACACATTTTGCCTTTGATATTCTGAAGCTCTTCCTAATTCGACTAATCTGTGATTAATCGAGAATACTTGAGGACGTCGGAAAACAATCTACAATGTAAAATTTAAACAAAAGATAAGGAATCGCCAAGTTACTTTTAGAACGCGAAAAATACCCTAAAACTGTATAGAATGTTCGACCCACATGCTATACGTATTGTTTAATGTAAATTAATAAAAACTTTAAGGTAAATACTACTATATGAGGGAGCGACTTAAATAATACTATGGTTGAAAACGTCTGTATTTTGAAGATGCTTCACAACATTGCGAATTGAAGAATTTTTAAATATATATTTTCCCAAAGAGTATAGTATTAACACAAAAAATGAAGTTGTTTCCACAATTAATGAAGACATGATTTCAAACGTCTGCAAGGAATTTGCTACGTACATCGACGTAGCCTAAAACAAAGAACCAAAGAAAGAAAATGACCGGGCTTAATCGATTAGTAGGCGGGGTATTTTACCTACAAAAACAAAGGAAGGCCTGAAATAAAAACATACTCATTCATGCACAATTAAACATACACAAACGAAAAACCTATAATTTATAAAAAAAATATGTACAAAAGCACAATAGTACCAAAAAATAAACAATCCATAATTAAAAGTTACACATATCTACACAATCAAAAGAAATCATTTTTAAAATGGCGAGCTGTCGTTTTTAGGTATCTACCCCCTACATTATCCAGCATCAAAAAGAAACCCAAACGCAACCCTAAAAACCAAAGCTTTAAATGGTTATAAATATAAAATTATTTATGCCACATTGGCAGTACATTGTCTTAAGTAATAAAACTTTCTAACTCGAAAAAAACAAGGTAAACCAATCGTTATAAATCATTATCGTACGCCTACGATTACGTACATATAATTAAACGGAAAAAATGATCACAATAGGTGTAATATTCATGCTTCCTACTATCTCACATCATGATAATCCGTAGAAGGCTACCAAGTGTAGTTACCACATGGCGTAAATAGTATATTAACACTCACCCTTGAGTTGCCACCGTCGAGCTGGCTCCTACCGTCCATAAAGACGTGGCGAAACAGAGGGCCGCGTGATCCCACTTTGGGGTGGTCCTACTATCACAACAAGGGGCGGCAATCCATCGTAGCTTTAGGGCCACCAGAAGAAGCTAGAATGGTTATAGGTAAATACTCCCTGTATGTTTGTTGTGGTTTGTTTAGCATTCTTCTTAATCTTCTTTGGGAATGAAACCACTCATAGTTTTTAAAATCTATTTTATTTACGTTTCGATCCATGTCCTAGGATCGTTGTCAAAATAATAAAAACTTCAAGTTTGACATTTATGACATAAACACAATATCCGTTGAACAGCATTGGCATCTGATGGTTATAGGTGAATTAATTTATTGTCGCCGAAAGGTATAGGTTTGTAAAACCATCATTACTTAAAACGCTGTATTGCGTGTGCGAAATTCCCACGAAGAAAACGTAAACAACAAAAATATAACGAATGTTTTCGTCGAGTATAAGGAAGAGAAAGCGAATATTAATTTGTTTAACTAAATAACTAGAGCTCCGAATAATATTGTTGTTATCGAAACTTGATTAGAAAACTTGAAAACACGGTTTTATCGGATAGTTCAATACTTCATTTCAACGAGTCTTTAGATTGAAATCACATAAAAATCAATTATACGCGGTCGTAATGTATAACAAGTTAACGGATACCTAAAACAAGGTTTTGACTATGTAATTTTAGCATAAACTTTACGTTTCCAAATAAATAAGTTTATCTACTCCTATTTAGTTATAAGACCATTATTCATATATTTTTGAACAAGTAATAGCGTTCATAATTAAACACCGTGAGTTATGAGCGTGAGTTATAATAACTCACGCTTCCAGCTTATCTTTCTATTTAATTACCTACCAAAAATATCAAAGTAGCCATGCTCATTGACATTTACGTAATGTCAAACAAATTTGTACTATAATTTTTTTATAATAATCTTGATTACATGTGTTTATTAAAACTTGTTACTGTGCTTATAGTCGTAGATAAAGTATAGTATTCAACATACGGTAATGTAGGCAATAACTCACTCGATGAATTACGGCACTCGCCTTCGGCTCGTGCCGCAAACTTTATCTGCGTGAGTTGTGCCTTACCGTATGTTAATAATACTATTAAAATGAAAATTAGTAGGAAGCGTACTTATTGTAAACAGAATGTTGTCGACGTATGAAAGAGTAGAAACGGAGTCGTTGTAAATGAAATAACCAAATACTGCCAAAAATAAACGTAATAAATCCCCTCCAGCAAAATTAACAGGTCTGGGTAGGAAAGCCAAAGTGCGGGAGTAAGCAGTAACGAAAGATACCAAACACAAGAGAAATTCGCTTAAAAGCTAAAAGAAAATTTGTTTACGAAAACAAAAGAAACCGAAAACAAAGAACCACCCAACAAAACAAAAAAAAGAGAACTTTAATCCAGCTCGAAGAACCAAAGTACTGGATGAACCAAAAAAAATAATTGTAGGGAAGACGGGTAATAAGCCATCAACAAAGACAATGATGAAACGGCATCGACACTGCAGAGTCGTCAAAGGACGGATGTTTCTCAGAAAGAACAGTAAAGTCTTCAACCTTAAGAGAAGAAATTGGTTTCTTGCAAAAAACCTAAAGTAAGAAAAGGAACGAGAAAGAAAAAGCAACAATACAAGCCATAACAAAACTCAAAGATCAAACCTCAATTATGGTAATAAACAACAAGGGAGAAGGAGAGGAAGGGATTAAGAGCGCTGGTAAAAGAAACGATGCACTACGAACTATGGTAACCAAGAATTGCAACAACCAAAGAACCAAAGAAAAAAAGTGCTAACTAGTCCTAAAGTCGACTAAGTCGTGGTTTCCGAAGAAAAGAAAAACGGACTAGAAAGCACCTACTACAGGAAATGGATCAAAAAATTTGCTATGTCAACACGAAGACCAACAGAACGTAAACCAGCCACAGGAAAAAGGAGAGAAATGTGGCACGAAAGGAACTAGGAAAAAAGAAAAAAAAAGGAACAACACCAAGCAACAGTACAAGAACCACATAACAAACCTAAGAATCGCGCAAAAGAAAATAAAATAGAATCCCAGTGTAGTTATGTAGGAGTATGTGTGTGCGTGTGTTGTTGATGTATAAATATGTGAGTGTGTGTGTGTGTGTGTGTGTGTGTTGATGGATGAGTAGGTGAAGTTATGTGTATGGGCGTGTGTATGAACTGCGTGTGTGTATGTAGTGTGCGTGTATAAAGTGTGCGTGTGTGTATGTGTTGGACCCCTGTAGTCGCCTCTTACGACAGGTAGGTCGTACCATGGGGCTATTCTCCGACCCCCACGGGATCAAGGAGTATAAGGAGAAAACAAAAGGAAGAAGAACCAAGTTGAACTGTGTGTTTATGAAGTTTGTGTATATGAAGTGCGCGCGTGTGAGTGTGTATGTGTTGGACCGTTTATTCGCCTCTTACGACAGGCAAGTCGTACCATGGGGCTATTCTAATCCCGGACCCACACGGGGTCAAAGAAAAGAAAGAAAACCCAGCAAAACAGAAAAGTAAATAAATCAATCGTAAAGTCCAAAGATCAAGGCCTAAGGAGAGCAAAATCGGCATAAGAATTTGGAGCGCGAGGACTAAATATTGGGGCTAAAGCGTTTACGCCGCCAGCAAGAAAATGAAACAAGATCAAAGACATTAAGACTTCGCTGACATACATATTCATGTTCGGAAGGAGTATAAACTAACGTCTGCGTCTTTTGAGCAGTTTTCTGCCAAACAGGAACAGCAGGGGTGTAGTTGTTGTAACACGAGGTTTAGGAGGTGGCAAGGGTAGTTTAGAAAACTCAAAACACGTCATAGAAGAATGTTGTTTGTTGTTAGGATTGGTGATAAGAAAGTCAACGGCAGAAAAGTAAAATTGATGGGTTGTCAGAATACCAACGGTAGAAAAAGAAAAAGTATTGGCTGCCGAAGAATTAACCTTACGAAAAGAAACACAAGCAGAGCACACTTTAGTTACGATAGATAAAGGAACAGAAACAGATAAAATTTTATCGATGTTAGATAAAGGACTAGAAGTATCTCAGTTGGGAAAAAAACAGCATTGGCTGTAAGAGTATCCACTTTAGGAAAAGGAGCAGAATCCGTTAACACTTCAACCACATTACATAAAGGAACAGAACCAGGCAGAAGTCCATCAACGTTACAATAACAAACAGTATCAGGACGAACTTCATCCACAATAGATAAGGGAGCAGAATCGGGTTGACATTCGTCAACATTCGATAACAAGACAGCTAGGATTTCACCAACATTAGCTAAAAGAACAGAAACAAGCAGCATTTTGTCGGCATGAGAAAAATGAGTAAGAGTAGGCAACGCTTCATCAACGCCCGATAAAGGAGTAGAAGCAAGTAAGACTTTATTACTGTTAGGCTACGGAGTAGGAACAGACACAGCTTCAGCCACAATAGGAAGTGATTACTTAACAATAGTATATCACAAAACAGGATCAGGTAAAGCTTTGACGACAACAGCAACGGGCGTCACAACTAAATGAAAATTATTAGGAAGCGTACTTATTGTAAACAGAATGTTGTAGACGTATGAAAGAGTAGAAACGGAATGAAGTAACCAAATACCGCAGAAAATGAACGTAACAAATTTAAACAAAGGTTAGACAAAGGTGTGCTTTGCGAGAGTTTTCATGTAGAATAAATAGTTTTTGATGTAATTTTTTGTGAAAATTTAAAATGAAAAGATTTAGCTTAAGTTGCTTGCTCATTTTTATTTTTGTAACATACTGCTTATTTTACCAGCAATTTGATCATTACTTGCGACTTTTAACGAAAGGCAAAGGTTTTAATTTAGAATGACTTTTTCTCAAAATATCATAATAAGGAAATTTACAAAAGTCGGGTGCCTCATCTATGGAAGCGAGTTATATATCCCCCAAATTAGTATATGTAATTAATGGAACTATTAAGAATTAAGAATTATTAAAACTTAAGTTAGATGCAACAATGTAATATTGAAGGGCATAATAAAAAGGTTAATGAAAGCTCAACAAGCTAGATAGTGAGAACGGAAACAGAGATTGTATTCGAGACGTAACGTGATACTGCAGGTGCAGGTTACAGTAGGTTATAAAAGAGCAATTATTAGAATTAAGATTGTTACATTGTATTAAATACAGAAATAAGCAGACATGAGCTTTTCAGTTCCCACAGGCAATGTGAGAGGCAGGGATAGCATAAATACCTCCCGAGAGCCAAAAATGGCCTGTCAATCTAGAGCTTTTCAACTTTAACATTGTTGTCAGTTCAGCTACTCATCATAAATTAGTTTATTTATTTAAAAGTGAATTTCAACTTAGAAATATTTTGATCTCCAACGTTAATAAATATAACGTACTTGTAAATTAAAACTAAATGTAATTTCAGTATAAAATAGATTCGATAGAAGAAGTTTTTTGGAAAAGCTTTTTAAAAAGTCGCTCCAAGAGGCCCGACACTTAACTAGCGCTGTAGAATAATGGCCCGCATAACTATTCGATGCCGATACTTGTAGATGCTTGTTATAAATGTTGGTTAAATAAATTTCTCCAAATTCAAACAATGTTATATGATGCCAGTAGAAGTTTCTCTTCCTCCGACAATTAATAACGCTATGTTACTATGTTTTGAAGTGAATGTCCAATTTAAGCAAATGTTAGTACTTCAAAACAAAAATCTGCGTTTGACGGCTAATCAATCCTAAACTACAGCGCATGTAAATTACCATTCTCGCAGTTGTGCTTAATTTTAAATTATAATTTTTCTGCACGTTAAATATTAAGATTATTTTTCTCTCAAAGTCTTATTCCAAAGGTAGATAGTGTATCCTTTGATCTTTTCGATGTTCAGATAATACTATCAGATTTAACTGAAAGCAGGTTTAAATAACTCCTAATTTGCAACTCAATAGGAACTTTTATAAAGAAAAAGTCAGATCAACAAACTTTGGAATTGGTTCGGCTTAAAGTAAATGAAGGTATCGGCAGTTATTCAAGTGAAAAGCTTTAGGGTATATTTTGTAAAATGTGCCGTGATAGGGCATTGGATCAAACGATTAATTACACTTATAAAAGCAAATTAGATTTTAAAGGTATTGGTAGCGGAATTCTGAACACTCAAATAGTTAATCTAAAACTATTTATAAAGAGATACGAAAATAATCAGTTGAAACATATTAATTGCCAAATTGTTTTAGCTGTAAATAGTAACTCGAACGGGAATGAGTGTTTAGACCTAAAACTCAGGATTGAAAATATATAAATATATAAAATATTAAATGCCAGTAGAATTGCTCTGAAGTTATTTTTGCTACCATATTAAGTATTATGTATATAAGTAAGAGCGCTTCTGAAATAATCACCATTCGCAACAGCATCCGACTTTACTAGATTAATCTACCGTTTTGTCCTTTTCTGACATTGCAATGGAATTATTCACCTTTAGGAAATTTTTTATCATGAACTAGAATTAATTTATATGAGACCGAACAAAATGAACGGTATAGGCATTTAGTACTTACAAAATGGGCGACCAAGCATCATCAAATTGCTCTTGTTTCCGATATTTTATTCAGGATATTGCGCAAGTAAAATTTCAAACATTATACTTTTCAAATTTTTTCTGACGTTTAAAGACAAGGTGGCATAGAATTTATTACATTTTTCATATTCATAGTGTTTAAGCTTTTATATTTTGGATTTTCATCTCGATTATATCTTAAGTTTATTTCTTTGAGTATTGTATCCACGCTTTAGATTCAATTTTATGGTTGTTTTACTTATTGCAAAATTTAGAATACTCAAGCAATCCTATGGCAGTTGTGTGTCCGTTTTTTACTATTAACGTCTTCTATTATAAGTAACATTTAATGTACCATCTAGTAGTCTAGAAGATTTATGTTGTGTGTCGTTGCAATGCCTTGTTTACGTTACATTTCGTAGTTTGAATGTTTCCTGTATTTTACACTCTGTACCATGTTTTAATAAATATTTCTTTCCACGAGCTGCCTATGATACGTTAGTATTTGATATATGTTGTGTTTAAATAATTTAGTTTAATTGTAATGGAATAAAGCGGCTGGCTTATCGTTGAATGATAGAAATATGCTCAATTTTATTACTATTTTTTAATGGATTTTTTGTAAATATTCTTTAGAAAACAATTTTATAAAACTTCCACAAAACTAGTTCACTATATTTTGAGTGTCAATTTGGGTGGCTTCTTCTGTGATTATATTATAAGCTCAAACGGGCAGTTACAAAATCATTATGGTGAAAACTTGCTTTCTTTTTATGTGACTGGTAGATAACTAAAACAAGAGTTTTCTTAATAGAGACTTTAATGTTTTCAGTCCGAATTTTAATCCACATCCTTAAGTTCTTTTAACCAATGTTTCTTTGGTCTTAACACAGAATATCTCACTTGGTCGTTGCAATGTATTGTGTCTAGCTGCCGTTTGTACACATATTAAGTTATGACGGTATATTGCAGTTACTAATAACACTTAAAAGCCTACGCGAAGGAATGTCATCATTCTCGACAGGTAGCGATTGTTTTACTTGTATTATATAATTATTTGGATGAGCAAACCATGTTGCCTATTTAATGTTGTTATTAAAATAAAGATTATTAGTGTAGGTTTTGAGTGATATTGTTATTATATTGATAGATAACCAAGAAAATTAGTTTTGAAGTTCTACATTGACATGATAATTATCCATCAGCTGTGGTACATGATTAATTATTAGTGCTGGTTTGTTAAATGCGCCTATAAACGCTATTGAAAATATTTGTGTTGATTCTTAGGTTTAGTAGATTGGCTTGGGGCAAGCTCGTCATAGTCAACGTAGTAAGCAAGTAGGTAAGATTAACATCATATTTATATTACACATAAAGTTTTTCTATCAGTGTTGTTGCAGGGTACAAATATGTATAAAAAACTGGTATTTACCCCATAATTATTCTGTTTATTTTTATGTTACTAGTAGAGTGTTGTATTGTACAAACTAGTGCTCTGCCAGCATGTATGTATATATATATATATATATATATATATATATATAGGACAAGTTATTTGCAGTCCGCAATAAGAAATAGTATATAAAGTAAGATGTATCTGTAAACAAACTCTTATGAAAATAATAAGAGCTATTGACAAATACAAATCGGGCTAGTAGTTATATAGCCATTAACAAAACATTAGCTTTATTACTTCACAGGGGAGAAAACATCCACTGACCGACGGTTTCGGTTTGTTAAGCCTCATCAGATCAGATTAGTTCCAACCCTATGAAGTAATCGAACCTATTATACTAATATAATTTCGATACAGGCTCTGTACTATGGCAAAAGTAGATAAAACCGCCTTCAGGTGATAAAACACCAACACTACT